>JAVLVB010000584.1:147044-256676 GCA_032876305.1 Orestias chungarensis | reverse complement strand
TGCTTGATCAACACCTGTCTACACCTGTGCGGAAAGCTGGAAGGTGTATTGGTTCTGTTCAGGAGAACTAGTTCAGTTCTGTAGAACCAAACATCTCCAGTGGACCGGATATCTCCCAGAATTCAACCGGAACCAGAACCTCAGATGATTTATCCAAACCTCAGATCGATCCTAATGGAGCTAAATCGAGGCCATAAATTTGTTCAAACAAATAAACATTTGAAAGTGGATGAAAAAAACTAGACCAGAAAAGTAGTTTTGAACTTTTTTTAAGGTTTAGAAATTGTTTTTCAAATTCTAAACTTTTTTTCTTAATCAAAATATTTCTCAAGTTTTAACATCCTTTTATCACTTTCATGGTTTAAGTTTCACATTTTTTTCTGTTGCAGATTAAAACAAAATCTGTTGCCAAATGATTTTTCAATTGGATTCTTTTTTTAGTTTCAATTTTTATTTTTATTTTTATTTATTTTTTTATTAACCTTATGGGGTCGTTTGGGGGGATTCCACCTGCCTGACCTCAGTCTGAACCTCTAAGCTACTCAGGACCGGGTTAGTTGTGCAATGATTGGCCTAATTGTCTCTGCTGCTCTAGAGAGCAGCGGTGTGTGTGTGTGTGTGTGTGTGTGTGTGTGTGTGTGTGTGTGTGTGTGTGTGTGTGTGTGTGTGTGTGTGTGTGTGTGTGTGTGTGTGTCAAGCTAACAGGGGTGGAAGCATTTTAACTTAGATTGTTTTTTGGTTTTGGAATAAAAGAACACATTTGTTTAACATCTTTTTCTGAATCACTATAGTTATTTGAAGACTTCTTTGTAGATGTTGCTCTAAACACCCTATATTCTAAAAGTGCCTTTTTTTTATCAGCGTTATGTCACTTCTCACTTCTGGATGTTACAGGCTGCCTCAGTACCAATGGCTATGGCTGCGTTCACAAACAGGCACAGTTACGATTGTTTTGTTGAACTTTTCTTGTGTATTGTGTTTTTGGCAGGAAAAACATTAGTAGACTTATTCTACTACTTCCTGTTTATTAGAGTACAGCATAATGTCAATGTTTAAGGAGATTGCAGTTTGCACATCCTGGCTTACATTAATCCAAACCAGCAAATTTAACATTTGAGGTGTTCACTCAAGAAATCAGAATGGACACGAAGCTGTTATTCCTGTTTTTGTTTTTTCGTTTTTAAATATTAAATAGATGGGGAAAAAAACATTTGTGAACTAATTGTGCTGCTTGATTTTCTCCAGACCAGTAGAGAGAAACTTGCATTTTCTTTTTTACAACATCCTAACAGTTTGCATAACAGCCACTTGCGGCAGCAGACAACTGGTCCAGACCAGAGATGCAAACTGTGGCCTTCATATGATGAAAATTAATCTCTTGTATTGATCGGGAGTTTAGAAATGAAACCTTCCTGTGGAGAAAGATGCTAAAGAGCTTCTACAAAGCATTGGGTTCCAGATGTGGAAACGTGTTTAGTCTTTGGTGATTCTTATTGATGGATTTTATTTCTCAGCTGAAATTAAATGTAAAAAAAATACTTCACATTAAAACCTGGCGTTATTCCAGAGGTGTGAGAGCTGAACTGTCTCATTACATCATAACAGCCTCTCTGCTTAAACCCAGTTAAAACTACCAGAACCTACGAGTGAGTTGTAATGTTTCTGCTTCCACCTGCTGGACAAAATCTGAATAACAGGATTATTTATCTGATCTGTTCATCCATATCCTAAATCAAACCAGCTAAATAAAGTTTTAGAGCCACAAATATTCCCCTGACATTTGAAAGAAGGTAACGCTTGATAAATATCTATAACAAGACGTGTTACCATTTTATAAAGCATGTTATTTCTATATTTATGATTTAAAATGGATAAAAAACAAACATCTAATAAAAACAATGTAATAAAAAGCAAATCATTTTTAACAGCGATAACTTTTGTGATATTATAATAACAGACACGAAATCCAGGCTCATTTTCAATATCATATTTAGATAATTTTTAAACATAAATTAATTTTTAATAATGTAAAAAGGGTTCAAATTCATGTCATAATATCAACATATATATTGTTTATTTTGTACATTTATTCATGTTCCATTTCTAAGGCTAAATAGTAAAACATGTTGCAAGATGCTGTAGATTGTTTCCGACCTTACTACAAAAAAGATGAATATGGAGGTTCAGTGCAATTATTTGATAAGATATTCATAACTGCTAAAATGTACTAAAGAAAAAGATCAATAAACTAAATATTGTCAATATATCTATATTTTAAAGCATTATTTGGTTCTTTATGATTTTTAGGCAAAGTCCTTAGGATCCAAAGAGCCACTTGCAGCAGCAGACAGCTGGTCCGTACCAGAGATGCCCAACTCCAGTCCCCTAGAGCTGTAGATCCCCTAGATGCATCCCTTCTCTGCGTCAGAGAGATGATTGGTGACCTCTGCCGAGCTGAATATCTGTGTGCTGAAGCTGGGATGCCTTTAGAGCCAACACAAATACTGGACTTGGCCAACTCTGTTGTGATCCTTTTCCAGGCAAACATAACAGTCGTTTTTGGATGATGGAAGGATGCAGGAGTACCCAGAGGGAACCTGCTCCTGCCTAGGGATAACATGCCAACTCCACTCTGGAATTTGATTCGATTGTACTGTAATACCAGTAGCTCTACTTCAAAGTATGTTTTTTACTCAATTAAAAGTAAAAGAAAATGGATGAAAAAGAAATGATCTTGGTCACCTATTAAGTAAATACGACTTTCGAAAAACGTCAATCAAGTACTGAGTAACTGCTCAGAACATCTACAATTTCACAATGATGTTATTGAACAGACAAATATATAAAAGTTTTGTTCATAATCTGGTATTTTAAAGACTTAAATGAGAATTTTTTTTAATACAATTACAAAATAACACCTTTCAGGCATATTGAAATTTTCTGTTTAATGTGAAGCTTCTTAGACTCATACTTACGGCAGATCCTTTACTTAGGAACAGGGTCATGCACTTTCAACTCAGGTGTGTGTTATTTTCTTTTTGCTCAATACATCGTCAAATGGCTCAATGAACTCAGCAGGTATAAAAGCTGAAGCAGAAAGGAGGATTAACTGATGATTACAGAAGAGGCTTCTAGCTGGATACTTCTAGCTTCTTCGCTAGTCTGTTTCCGCAAAGCTGCACAGATACATTAAATGGCTCTAATGGAGGGATTTTCTGACATCCCTGTTTCTTCTCCCCGTTGTAAATGTCAGAGCAGCATAGAGTCGGCCAATCAGGTGGTTGGATGTCTCAGACACCTCTCAGGTATCGGGTCTCTGAGCTGCTCTGTGTGCAAGCTGTTAACGCTCCGAGTGAGAAACAAGCCTCTCCTCTGTTCTTAAGGTTGTGAAACGTCCGGTGGCTCATCAGCAGAGACTCAAAGTCAACATAAGGACGAAGAGAAAGGTTTTCATTCAAGGTTCAGACCCTGATCCTCAGAGTACCTTTTCCTGCCAGGGCCGCTGCCAGGAATGTCGGGGCCCATTTCAAAAGCAAAATGTTTTTTATAGATGCATTTTTTTTATTTAATATGGGAGACCAATAGAGGTCAAGGTCGGAAAAGTACCAACATTTATGAGTAACCCACATGAAAGCTAAGTTAACGGTCTCCGTATCCAGCTGTCGAGTCAGAAGTCTGTTTTTTATGATTATTTTCAAAACATTGTTCAAATTTCTATCAGCAATTTGTTTGTTTGGTCACTATATAGATCTGCTGCTGTAAAATGTGATTGAAGGTACGGGGACAATGCAAATATATAAGTATTTGAATAAACATTTCCCTTTAATGATTAAAAGCTGCTTAAATGGTGGCTAACACTAGTCTAAGCTAAGCTTGTGATGCTTAAAGGATGTTAATCACACATCTCTTGAAGTAAAACTGATTTAAACGCTGCTCTGTCAGATACTTGGGCTTACGTGCTTTGCCAAGGGGTTCAACAACATCTGAAAGGCTGCTGAAATCAAACCTGTGATCTACCAGTTGCAAGAGAACTCCTCTAACTGCTGAGCCAGAAGCCTGAGTTAGCATTAAAACAAGGCAGAAGGCTTTTTCAGCTAATTATGGTGATAAGGAATCCTCTCTTTCCAAGTGGGAAGCTAATTTTTTCCAACTTGAAAGTCAAAATTTCAAGTTTGTGATAACAAGCGAGGATGCAGGACTAATAACATTTAATGGAGATCCATGGTGCTGTTGAGTGAACATGATCATTTTCGGTCTGAGAGTACTAATGTTTACTTTCAATGCCAAAAACAAGAAAAAGCAAACACATTATTCACTTTATTAACTGGAGCCCCTAAAGTCAGTAATGACACCCCCAAATCTTACCTCAGGTTAGACCAGATTAGGTCATCCTGAGCTATCCATGTAGTAATGATGCTACAGACACTTAATTAATCAGATTAATAAGCATGAATTTGAATAAACCTGAAAATGTGTTTCCCATCCCTACTTGAGAAGCATCATCATCATCATCATCCACTGTGCTTATTCTTTAAAGGGGTTTGACAGCACCGTTCATTTATCTGCAGCTTTAAGTTTTGTCCATGTTCTCGAACTTTGTTGCTGGGAGTAAAAAAAAAAAAAATCAGCTTCTTGTCTCTATAAAAATATTATAATGAGATTTTCTACCCAGAACTTGGAGCACAAACTTTTAGGTGCTAAAAATGTGTTGGTTCTGGATTCAGGACCTTTACGGACTCGTTTTCTGTTTCCACTGCAGGTTGTAATATTATGGATGAAGTTTGAACCTCCTCAATGAAACAGAAACGAAATGACCTTTAAAATAAATTTTCACACAACTTATTGTTTATTTTTATATCTGTCAACGACAGATGGACCTTGGACGGTGTTTATCGCACACCTGAGACGGAGGTGAGAGTTTGGGTTGTCTTCCCCTGAGTACTTAACTGAGTGATGATGTCTCTTCTCATTACCGGTTAGAGGTATCCAGGTTCAGACAACAGAGGCTTTGTGCTCTATCACTCCTCCCACAGCCACGCTAACCCCGCCCACATTAACTTAATAAATGACAAACAGGCGCTCTGTGACGGATGTAGGAAACATCGTTAAGCAGCAGAAGCACAACTGTGATCGGCCTTTCTGACACCGACAGGTAAGTTCTGTGTAAACTGGTCGAATAGGTTTGCCTGAACAAAGTACTGGTTATATAGGAGCTTTAGTTTTGTTTCTGTAGGCGGTCACTGTCACTCATCATCCAACCCCTGAACACACCTGGATCTGGACCTCACCTGTGCTTGTCGCCTGTTTGTCTCTCTCCTGTTTGTCCAACAATCACCAGATGACCTTGATGACCTGGTTTAACCACAGCTTTGAGGATGTTTGTCTTCCCTTGTCTTCGTATTGTCCTACAAGACGTCCTCACCCAGTCCTGCCTACATCAGTTTCTGCTGGAGTTTGTAGGCACTGCCCTCTTCCTGGCTGCCAGCCTATCAGCTGTTCTGATAAGAGCTGACCTGAGGCCAATAGGTGGTTTGACCAATCACAGCCATCCTTCTGAAGCTCCTCCTCCCTCTGGGCTGGTGGCGGTCTCACCAGCATGTCCCCTGCAGGTAGTGCTGGTCTTCGGTCTATCTGTTGCTATGGCGGGGCTCTGTGTCGGTGGGACGGTTCACCTGAACCCTGCAGTTTCCATAGCGATGGCTCTTACACTGAGGATCCGCCTGTGGAGGGCAGCGCTGTATGTAATTGGCCAGCTACTGGGGGGCGTGGCCTCTGCTGCTCTGCTGCTTGGACTGTTGGGAGATGTGACACCTGCTTTGAACCAGGTGAGTGTCTCTTTGAGCTAATCAGGGAGGAGGATTCTCTCTTAATCACCTGCCTGTGCCCAGGTGTCCTCCGGCGTCCGACTGCACCAGGCCGTCACCCTGGAAATGCTCATCACCCTCCAGCTGGTCCTGGTTGTCATGGTAACCACTGAGGTCCCTCTGCCTACCGTGGTGACGCCCCTGTTGGTTGGTCTGACTGTCAGTCTGGGTCACTTGGTGGCTGTAAGTCCCGCCCACCTGTGTGATGGTCATTCGTTGGACTAAGCCTCTATTCCATCTTTCCAGTGCTGAAATTTGATGTTTTGCGTAGTTGTTGTTTTTATCACCAATTAAACACAACCACTAATCGAATTCGGTGGGAATGTTGTACGACTAGTACATCACACAACAGCGCCATTCTTACGTTAATAACAATGGACGCGGCCGTCTAAGCTCGGCATTGCTTGCTTTAGACATAGTCTACATCCACATTTACCTTACCACTACCAGGTGGCCACTCATATCGCTGAAAAGATATTTGAAATGGATCGCATTACCCTGAGTGTGTTCTAGATACGGTTGTGGGGGTTGTTGAGTAAGTAAAGTTCGGTTCAAAGATGTAAAATTCAACATAACGCTTTTAACTATCCAGATTATTACCACAGACGGAAGTGGCACAAATTGGATGTTTTTTGGTTAACTATTTCGGAAAACTTGTATAGTGATAAGATATGGGGGGAAACAAATCTGAATTAGGTCGCATTTTCCTGCTGTGTCAACGTAACAAGCATCAACCAACGACTGTATGTTTCTACCAGGTCGGCGCTACAGGCTGCGGGATGAATCCAGCACGGTCGTTTGGTCCTGCTGCTGTAGCGCTCGACTTCAGGAACCACTGGGTGAGTGCAGACATTCACATTCACACGCACCTTTACTCGACTTCTGACTGGTCACTTCTGCTGCAGGTGTTCTGGGCGGGGCCTATTCTCGGGGCGTGTGCCGCCGCTCTCCTCAATGACCTGCTACTGCGCCCTCGTTGGCGTTGCCCTGGAGAGTGGTGGGCGGAGCTAAAGCAACTGTATGTGCTGACAGACAAACAGCAGCAGGGGGGGCGATCACAGCTGCCGTAACACACCTAACCAAGCTTTGATGAAGACGCAGCAGATTGTCGCCATCATTCATAACCGCCAAGATATCTAATCCAGATTTAATCAGATTTAATGCATCTTTTTAGCAGTTGTCCCTACCTCACATATAAGGACATTCCTGCAGATCCAGCTGAGATGTTGTACTCTTAAAGAAAACTTTGAAGCCCACAACTTTCTGACTATTGTTGTTATTATGATTATGATTATGATTATCATTAATATTTTTTCAACATTTTTATGTTTTATAAGCTAATTTTGATAAGTAGAATAGTTAAATATCCAAAAGCCTTTTGTTACAAATAGTAAGTAATCAGGTCTAACCTCCTTAAACACATTTAATCAGATATTGATAGGGATGTTTGCATGTATTTGAGCCTGTGTGGATCAGAGAAAATCTTTAATAAATTTAAACCTGAGTTCCAGAATCTTCCCAAAATCATTCAATTGTTTGTTTTTATTATTTTTATTAAATTTATTTAAATTTCCCTTTGACATAAATAAAATATCTTCGATTTGATTTGTTTTAATACTGTTTTACCGGAAAATGGATCCCAAAATTTGGATGATGGTGCTGTGAGTGAGAAAGTAACAGGCCAAACAAAAGTTAAATATGTGCATGGAGGCAGAGTTGGGAATGGTAATTCTTACCGGAATAAAACCCAAGAGAAGAGATCTGACAAAGGCTGACCAAACCAAGGAGTTTGATAGGAAAAAGAGGGAGATCACAAATAATTTAAGACAACTGAAGTAGGGCCTAAATACATCCTCAAAGTCACCTCTATTTTTTGGTGGATCAAAAGAACTGAGTGACACAAAAGACACTAAATGTAAATAAAAACCAGCCTTGTTCATATTGATAAGCAACTGTGAGACAGCTGCTCATACTGAGTCAGGTTCCTCTGGAGGTTTCTTCCTGTTAAAAGGTAGTTTTTCCTTTCCACTGTCGCTACATCCATGCCCAGTATGAAGGATTGCTGCAAAAGTCAACGACAACACAATCTTATTGTTTTTGTGTTCTGAGGCTGGAGGAGCAAATGCAGCAAGTCAATAACTTGCTGCAAATATAAACATATAAACTTGAATGATTCCAACATTAACTCAAATATTCATGCATAAAGCTTGAATAAATAAATCATGCATATAGTTAGCTAGGTTTCCCCTTTCTTCTTTTTCGTATGGCTACGAAAAACAGGCGTTAACATTGAGTCCATCGTGGTTTCCAGCAAATAACCTGATGTAAACCTCCCTCAGAAAACATTCTTGCCTGCTGTCTCTGCCTCAACATTTTAACTATTTCACTACGTTTGCTTTTTCAACCACGCTTTTGTCGGAGGATAGCTTTACTTTAGTTACGGTTTTATGTGGGCGGAGACATCTTGCTATTGATGAGAATTAAACAATCATTAGTCTAGATTATTCACACATAGTGAATCCTGTTTGGTTTTTAAAGGAAACTGCTTTTATTTAATTGTAAATGTAAATAATGTTTCAGGTTTTAGCTTTAAATCCATGCAGGTCTTTGTATAAGAGACCAGAGGTCTTTACCCAAAGTACTTTCATCTGGTGATGTTTTACCTAATCATGAGCGGAAATTACCCTAGATGCTGAATAGAATGTCATGTATACTATTTGCTTAGTATAACTATGACACGAGAAAACTCAGATAATTGTAATGCTACACAAATATAAGCCTGCTGGAAGCTTAATTCTTTTGGTTCTTTAGATTCTTCGCTCCAAAAGCCAACACCAGCCAGCCAGGGGTAACAGAGGGAGGGTGCGTGTTTCTTTGTACCTGGTCACCTGGAGGGGCCTGAGATATCATCGACTTTAACCCGACAGGTGAGATTTGGGCGATTTGTCTGCTCAGAGAAAATTCAACTGGCCAGATGATTTCATTCCTTTACACCCAATGTCTAGGGCTTACCTGGCCTCTCACACCTGTCCTATTGTCATGCCTGTTTCACCTTTTATGACCGGCTGTCCCACCTGCTTTCTCTTCGCAAATGTTTCGCTCTCGGATTCACTCACAGGTACACCTACATTACTTTCACACCTGCCTCGCTTTCAATACTTTAATGTTTGAGATGAAAACTGTGATCCTATCTCAGCACAACTGAAGTTAAAAGTCCAACACCTAATATTTAATTCATTGTTGAAGTTAAACTATGAAGACAAAAAATAATAGATTGATCTCTTCTCAATACCACCAAGTTTGGCAAAAGCCTGAAAAAATGCAATTCATTTGACTCAACTATGTTAGAGCAGAGATGCATCTAAGGCTTTGTTCACGCGGCAGGCAAATGGGACCCAAATCTATTTTTATGTCCATATCAGACTACTACGACCTTTAGTGCCAGTTCTATACGTGCTACCAAATCTGTTATGTATGCAAAAGTTCTCTAATAGTACTCTAATTGTAGCTCCCCACTCCCAGCTGTAGTTGTAATATGAAGACAGCAACTTATATTTAGTCTCTGCGAAAGTAATAACAAGAATAACTTCATCAGAGACCTTCCTTTGCAAAACCACACTTTGTAAAAACCACAAAAAATATCGATGACAAGGGATGCCCCAGAAATAATCTGAGGCACACTAGAAAAAAAAAAAAAACAGCTCTTGCTTTGCGTGTACACTACATATCACCTTAAGTAACACTAAGGACACTTTTTAGGCCTTTATTGAAATCCACATAATAAATCTGGTATTCACAAGCAAACCTCAGCTCCATGAGGGGCCTCATCAGTTCTGTGAGGATAAAGATGTAGTTTCTGTTGCATGGCCAGGACAAAAGCCAGAATAGTTCTTTTGCATCCAACATTCAACTGGCTACGTATCAACCACGACACCTCAATAACGACCAGACATTGAAGTATCACTGCCACTGAACATCTTGGAGGCTTTTCAACGACCTTTACCATGTTGATAGACCAACTTTCTGCAAAGTTCTCCTATTCTGTGCCATTGGTATCGTCAAAATATCAAATCTTTTCACTGAAATGAGCCTCAAACTCACTGAGTATACTCCAAAACTGGGGCACTTTTTAGTGTCCTCACAACCCCCCCAACACTTTAGTTTAGTTCAGAGTAGGAGAGGATTCACTCCAATCAGAGGGGTTTTGAAAAGAAAGGGCGGGTTTGCACGCCATGACAAGTTCCTTCTGCATGATGAGGCGGTAGGTCCACAGAGAGGATTAGCTGTTGTGCCGATAAAAGCCCCCCCAGCGTCAAAAGCACCCCAAGCCACGGGAACACACATTTAACTCTAACAAAAACAATGCATTTACACTTTAATGAACATAGTAAAGGACAAATTAAAATTACAATTATTCAGTTTCTGACTATTTATTTAGCAGCATAAAGACTATACACAGGTATACATGGCTAATATAGGCTACTTAGGTATGTATAGAGAGATTAAACTTGCTGCAAATATTAGTTATATTCCCCTGACTGTACTCCTTACAGTATTTGAGGATAGCTACAACACAACCTTATTTTCCTGGGGGGATCAAATCGTGGCAATGTGTCCTGCCAGAATATGCACCCCCTGATATTTCTGGCAGCCACTTATTCCAAATAATGGTGGACAGTGTAATCACTCCTGGGATATTTCTGATAGAAACCAAGAGACTGGGGAAAATAAAATAAAAAAATATTTTATTTTGATTGCTAGTCTATTATTTAGAACAATTACAAACTATCAAGTATCACAAAATTGAGAGCTAATTAAACATCAAAAGAAAAGACAAATATAAACAAGATTCAGTATGCAACACTAATGAACATTTAGATAATAAAATAGATAAAAGATGTATAAATACTCTGGGAAAACAGATAAAGTGATCTCAAAAAACTATTCCTATTATTAAGAGTCTATAGATAAAATTGAAAAATTGAACAAATAAGAAAATAAAGCTGCCACGAGAAATTCGTACAGTTCAAAATCGTACAGTACATTAAAATTTTCATTTAGAACATGTAGAAAAAAAACAGTAACATTTTCGGTAATTTTAATAGTTATGGCTCACGAAAACCCCAAATTAGTTTTCAGACATGAAACCAACTGAAACAGTTTCTGGACACATATTTGACATTATGACCATAATGTAGGCACATTATCAGGGAAGGGACAGTGGTTGACATCCTTCATAATGGTGGTAGGCCACAAAAGCAGTACGCTTACAGAGTACTTTTGTCAAAACCACTATCAGTAAAGGTTTTTTGGAAGAAAAAGGTGAAGGTGTAGAAACGTGGCGTCAGTTTCAAACTAACCCATAGAGAATGATGGTCTACAAATATATCTACCGTTTTAAGCCACCCTCCAACGCTACGGAAAGCTAGAGCAGACTCGGGTTTCTAAAGTCTCTTTAAATGAAAGTACGGTCTGGAGGGAGAGGGGAAAGCCACAGAACACATGTTGCTAATGATCTGGGGTGACGTGTCTTCGATTGGTGTTGGTTTACTATATTTTTAAAAGCGTACTCAACACTGCCGGCTACCTTTGCACGTGAACACGCTGCCAATGTTAGCAGTGACTGCTTTGAAGACTATTGTGCTGCTGAGCTTAATAGGGCAGCCAACTCACCTTACCTGAAGCCCATCGATGTTGTGACCGACTCGATATAAGCGACCAAACGTCTTTACATCAAACTGTTAATAAAAAAAAAAAACTTCACATTTGATCCGAAGGCACTTTTTTTACTAAGTTTGTTGCATATATGCCATTAAAAATTACTACACTTTGTAAGTATTTGACGAAATTTGAAAAATTGGATTACAGTAAATGCTAAATTTAAGGAAGATCCCTCTCTTTGGTCTTGTTTCAAATAATCCTTCACCCAATTTTCTTATGTCATGACGGGGTTCACACATATTTATAATTAAGAAGTTTTAAGGGATTTTTTTATTTTTAGCAATTCAAAGTATCTCTATTTTCACCACGAGCGCAGAGGACATGATTCAAGTTCTTCTTTAAAACTGAGCTTGGACTGAAAGTGAGAGGAAGTAGAACATTTAAGTCCAACACCAGGCACTGATTTTTTTTTATTTGCTATTTTTCAGATGTAGCACAAGCAGCCCTCCAACACTCACCTTCCTTTACGGTATTCCCATAAACCTCTACAACGGAAACAGAGAAAAGGGACATTTCCTCATCCAGATGTCAGTTACTTAAATCTCCCACTAGCTGTTGAAGTGTAGAAATGTTTGTTCAGGGAGACTGAGCTGGCTTAAACTGGGATAAGCTGGTATGTCCTGGTCAAGTATCAACAGCTGTGGCAAAGTAATGTAATGCCTCACTACTTACAGTAATTCTAGTGGCAGGAATAAACTTATTGGTACTTTTTACAGCCTGGTGTTCAAACATTTGACACTAAACACACACATTTTTATTCAACTTTATTTGACCTTCTTAAACAAAGCAACACTTGTTTGTGCATAAAATCATACGTTGTTCAACAACAGATTAATCTCTAAAAACAGATAATGGTGGGATTTGCGTGATCAATCTTGCAGCTCAATTGGTGATAATTGCATAACGGGAAGGTTTCAGTCACCGCTCTGTCCTTGCTCTCCAGTGAGGCCATTATCCATCAGCGTCCTGGAGCTCCCTCAGAGGACTTTGTCCCAGAACACCTCATTCACTGTCCTACACCTCCGGCAGCACAGGGAAGCTCCTAATGCCACAGCGTTCCTCCTTCACAGCTCACCTTACTGTCCGTCAACCTTATCTGAGGATGGGAGCAGAAATAAGGACAAAAAGATTTCATGTAGCAAATGATTTGTATTTAAAAGCCAATTTGAACGACTTTTTGAATGGACTACATCGCTTTGATATGGTTGCCTGGTTAGGGTATTATATGCTGGTGTAAAAAAAACAAAAAAAAACAGCTTTCAACCTTTGATTATACCTTTAGGGACGAACTTCAGCGAGCTGCTGAATATTCAGAAGCGGGAGACCCCCTTGGTTGGACCATCATTCACAAATTCATGCCCCAGTCCGTTTCCACACTTCCCACACTTCACCTGGAATGACGATAACAAAACAAAGAACAACTTAAAATCTTCTTTATCTTAAGAGAAACTCTTCTTTTTTTTTGCGGTACAGGGTCAATAATCAGAATGTTTGCTCTGAAAGTACCTTATAAGCCCCGGGTCGCTCCTTATGTTTGGACACACTGTTTTCATGGATGGTCTCTGTGAAGGCCGGCCAAGGGGACGAGTGCTCGTACTTGGAGTGACTGGAGAACAGCTTGTGGTCGCACTTGGAGCACACGTAAATCCCTGGGAGGAAAGAGACAATTTAATGTAGCTGAAGAACAGGATAATAAATTTATTCAAAGCCAAGGAACTTTTTTTTTTTTTTTACCCCATAAACTGTACGTTTTCTAATGATATTCTTTGTGATAGACACAAAGTAGCACAAGTGGGAGACTCTGTTTGCAAAACAAATCATGTACTTCATCAAGCAAGAAGAGAACCAAATAAAAGAAAGTCTTGTTGAATCTTTATCCACGCAAAACATCTGGTAAAAGTTGCTCCGGTCAAATTAATCTGCAACTGTTCTTTGTGAGCCATTAACGCAATTTTTCAAACGGTGAAAGGCGCTGGTGGTGGCAGTGTGATGCTGTTGGGATGTCGTGGATTTCAACCACCAAAGAAAAGGCAGAAATGGGTAGAAAACCTATTAGAGCGGGGGGAGGTGGGACAAAGTTTGGCTATTTGTGGCCCCTGGAAATAGCTTTCCTCCTCTCGCTTTTCATTTTAAATTCCTAGCTGATAGGACCACGATCTATTCATCGGCCTTAAAAGCCACCCTTATTGTACCCGAATCTATTATTATTAGCTAATTAAACGTGGCTAAACAGATTTGGTTTACGAGAAATAATGAGGCAAATCTTGTTCTCACTGCTATTTATTTCTCTCTTTGCAGAAAGTTGCTTGTTAGTTTACAAATGTATACAAAAAATTGTTTTACTACCATATTTAAAGTGAAATTTTATACTTATTTTTGTAAGATTTAGGAGGATTTGGAAGGATGGATGGATAATTAGATAGATAGATAGATAGATAGATAGATAGATAGATAGATAGATAGATAGATAGATAGATAGATAGATAATTAATTAGATAGATATAGAAAGATAATTAATTAGATAGATAGATATAGATAGATAATTAATTAGATAGATAGATATAGATAGATAATTAATTAGATAGATAGATAATTAATTACATAGATAGATAGATAGATAGATGTAGATAGATAATTAATTAGATAGATAGATAGATAGATAATTAATTAGATAGATATAGAAAGATAATTAATTAGATAGATAGATATAGATAGATAATTAATTAGATAGATAGATATAGATAGATCATTAATTAGATAGATAGATAATTAATTACATAGATAGATAGATAGATAGATGTAGATAGATAATTAATTAGATAGATAGATAGATAGATAATTAATTAGATAGATAGATAGATAATTAATTAGATAATTAATTAGATAGATAGATAGATAGATAGATAGATAGATAGATAGATAGATAATTAGATAGATAGATAGATAGATAGATAGATAGATAGATAGATAGATAGATAGATAGATAGATAGATAGATAGATAGATCCTGCTGTAATAATTTTCCAGTTTTGTAAGAGTTGTGTAAGAGTTATTGCGTAACTCGGCCACTGGTTAAAAACATTGGCAATCTAAGGTGTTGTGTTTATAATTGAGGGCGAAATGTTACCGTGGGCTCCCTCTGACTGGAGCTGCGTGTTTCTGTCTCCCTGAAACATCCGAGCATCTTTTAGAGGCTTTTGTAGTTTGTTGTTCTTCTATCACGCGAGCGGTGACATAACTGACGGGACGCGGCGCACGACGTAACGACGTAAGCAGACCGTAAAGAAGCATATACCTGGTTTAAAGTGGTCCTTAAAGACCTCTCCTCCGAAAAAGGAGCAGAACGACATCCCTGCAGCTCAACTTCAGGCGCTCTCTGCAAAACTGTGGACAACTGAAGCTCTTGATGTCTAACTTCCGGCCAACTTCCTGGTTTTTATTCTTTCAAAATAAAAGCATTGCAAATGCTACCACCCCCTCGGATAATTACAAATAAACAGTTTTAACATACGTAGTCAGTCCTTAAACAAGGGATCACTTTTGTCGACGTGAGTTTTTTTTATTTTGCTTGTTTTATTTGTTTGATAGTTACTTACAGAGAACATATATGTGTGTAAACTGTGCAAAGTACAAACACTTGTTTTTGTCACCCCAGTTTCTTTTAACAACATGTAAATAAACTGTACAGAAAACCTACACACATTTTGCAATATGTAAATAATTTGTCAAAAACAAATTGTTAAATAAAATTTGAAAAAAACTTACATCTGCTATTTGTTTACGTCTGTATTCTGGTTTAAAGATGTAAAAGGTTTTTTTTATTATTTATTTATTGAATTAGTTATTTCAAATAGCTACCTTGAATAGACAATAAACAGTCAACGTTAAAACACATTTTAAAATGTTTTTTATCCTGATTTAAAGGGATGCATGCGTCAAGAGGTTCTTGCAGCTGATCATTTAAAAGCAGGTTAATAGAGGGGGGAGGAAACAATGTTTGACTGCAGGAATATTTTCTGTTTGTTGCCCTTATATATACTGCACGTCTGCGTCCTGCGTGGAGTCAAACTCAGTCCGTGTGTTAACGCTGAAGCAGCAGAGGTGATGAGGAGGAGGAGGAGGAGGAGGAGTCGCACCTAATCTGGATTAAAGATTCCTCTCTGCGGTCAGGATTGCCTGTAATGACAAGATGAACTGAACTGGGCGCATTCTTCATGCACTGTGCAGGAACTGGTACGCAGCAGCGGTTTGGCTGTTTTTATTTGTAGTTTTGAGTTAATTTTTGTGACTATGAGCAGCTGTGGAGGTAGCAAAAATTGTGAAAGTGCTGGCTCGCTCAAATGTATGGATACCAGTGTGCAGCAGCAGTATCCTGCGCTCTGCAGCAGCAGCAGCAGGCGGGTTGAACACTGCAGAACCACGCTGCACGCACTTGTGCTTCCAACGATGAGAGCCCCGTTGCCGAATAAACAAGGCCATCTCCTTAAGCATGCCACAGTCAGGTGAGTAGGTCCTGCTGCAGCAACTGAAGAGAACATTTGCATCATGGCTGATTTTTTGCAAACGTTGTTGAATTGTTTAAAGGTAAATGCAAAAAACGCATTTAGTTCACAGCTATAGATATTTTTTTTTTTATGAATGCAGGTTTCTAATTTTATGTTGCAGACAAGAGAGGCAGATGCAACTCTCATAACATTGAGTTTTAGGATCTTTAAATACATTTTCTGCTTATTGTTGGTGTATCTTTTCATATCTGCCATGCAAAAACTTTCATTTATTTTTTTTAATAATCCCATTGTACTACTAATACTTAATAAACTACTTACTACTTAATAGAAAGAAAGATTTAAATTCACAATGCTGATGTCATGTTCAGCATGGGATTTTCAGCTGGTTTTATCAAGGTTTAACCTTGTCGTCTCTGCATGTATTTTAAAATCACTTTTAATCAATTTAAACAAAATGTAAATAAAAAAGGCTGTGGTGTGCCACCAATAGCAACATGACTACTGTCATAAACAAACCAGCACTGATTACAAGGTGACAGAGTAACTAAAAACATATTATTGGTAGATTACCAGGATAAAGCTGATTTATTTATATTAATTCATTTTAGAAACATATTATTTACCTGATAAAAACTTTTAGTTACAACAGTTGAGGGACAGTGAGTTTGCGGAAAATCAAATGTTTTAGCAACACCGTGCCGGTCCCTTTTGTGATTAAAAGCTCTCAATTTCTAAATCATTAAACTTCAAAGTTAATCCACTCTTAGCACGGGTCATTTGGCTTTGAATCCTCTCAATTCAATCTCCCTTCATAGTGCACCGCTGTGGTTGTTCAGTGAAAACTAACATTTAAAACATTTTTTATTGATTTTATAGATAATTTGTATGATTTTAAAGCTATAATGTATAATAGTTACTAAAAGCCATATTTTGTATCTAAGTTTGCAAAAAAGAAAAGTGTTTATCTTACTTTGGAGATAATATAAATACAGATCCATCTCACCCAATTTGAATAGAATTAAAGGTTTGTGGGGGTTTTCTTCTAGAAATTAAACTGAAAAGGGAGAATTAGTATTATATCACTGTGAGTACATACTTTTAAATGTATTTCTGCTCATTAAAAAAGGTCATAAATGAAAATGTATGCATTACATGATAAGAAAAATTTTGTAATACAGATCTGATTTTGGCCAATATCTATTGTTTTTAGTTGAGTTTTTTCGATAATCATGGCAAAACAAAGCCAAATCGCATGTATAAACTGATCAAAAAGAAATTGACAGCAATCAAATTTGAGCGTAAAAATAAAAAAACAACTAGAGAACATACTGTTTTAAATAGTCTAACACTCTCTAGGCCCTAAGAAGCAGATTATTTAATTTATATCTGCATTTTTTTTTTCTGTATGTCTGCCGGTTCATATTTAAGGAAAACTACTTTATATTACTTTTCAAACCAAGTATAAAACAAAACCTGATCGATGACAATTTATGCAGTGTTGATGAAGGTAACACTGATTTTGTTTAATCTGAACTTGACAATTCGATTACAAAAACTCAAAGTATATTTAACGGTAAGTGTCCAAAATGACGAGCAGCTTTATTTTTCCAAACAACAACAAAAAAATTCTAGCACCCAAGGGTTCATAGGTGTCCTCTGCGGGTCTTGCAACCACTTGGTAGCAGCTAAGTCCATTTATACCTTTGGTGGCTCTGGTTCTCTAAATGCCTCCAGCAGAAAAGTTTAACACCAAGGAAAAAATCAGGTTCAAAGGGAAAGCAAGCTCATACGTCACACCTTAATGTTTGTTTCCTTTTCCTGTCTATATGCAGGAGATAAACATCCAATCACGACAACCTCAAGTGTGTGATCTCATCTCCTGCTTTGTATTGATCATGGAGGAAAGCAAGCTGATCTTCAGCCTAGACCAGCTTGATGATGGTCCATCCGTCGTCTTTTCCAAAGACAAACCACCAACCCTGGAGGGTCAGAATGGTCTCAGTCTTAATCTAGGCTTGAACCAAAGCCACCGCCCTCAGCCTCTGTACCTGCCCCACTCTCCCTCATCTCCTGGCTCTTTATTGGATCTGTCAGCATCATCAGGAGATCTCCTCATCTCGACCGGCTTGGTCAAATCCTTTTCCACAGACCTGAAGCCAAAGGAGAGCAGCCCCCTAAGAGGCAAGCCTCTCCTCAGCCTGGTCAAGTCCTTCAGTACAGAAATCTCCCGTCATGGTGAGCCTGATGAGAATCTTTCAAAATCGGACTCCAAACTGCATCTATATCCCTGGAAACAGGTGACTTTTCCGAAGATGCCAGAATACGGGCCTGTATCGGCGGTGCTGGGTAAAAATGAGAACTGGGCAGCTCCTCCGTCCACTGGCAACATGTCTCCCACTGAAGCCCGGTGCAGTTCTCTGATCGCTGACCTGGAGGACACCAGGAGGAAGTTTTCAGAGGCCATGCAGGATCCACTGAGCATGCTGAGCAAGATCATGGGGGATGAGACTTCTGGGAGCCCAAAGCAGGGTAGGGGGTCAGGCATAGGGGACTCACCAGCCTCCCAGGGTGGCTGTGAAAGAGAAGGCAGCAGTGAAGATTCAGAGCTCAGGTTTAGAAAGAGAACAGACACCGAGTACAGAGCTGTGTCTGATGCTTCGCTTAAACGACTCAACAAAGATCCACTGAAGCAATCTTCAAACTTCTCTAAACAAAACACCCAAATTAGAGATAAGTGTCTGGAGATCTGCACCTGTGGGGACGTGATCCAGGTGGTGGAGCTTCAACAGAGATCCATAGGCAAACACAGCAAGACCTACTTCAAGACTCAAGTCTCGTTTTCAGGCTCATCGTTGCCTTTTTACTGGCTCATCCCCGTAAGTTTACTGGCTTTCGGGCTCTTTATTCTCCCGCTGCCTCCGTACTTAGCCGGTCTCTCGATGGGGATTGCGTGCGGCTTTATCATGGGCTTGGTGGTGGTCTTCGTATTTGGCGCCAGACGTGTCCGGAGCAAAAGCAAACAAGGTTCTGAAAGCAAGTCCACACGCATGAACATGGATTTACTGGATGGACAGCTCATGGACACAGAAATCATGGAGGTAATTTTCCTTCTTTTGATGTAGTTATTTTTATTTTGTTAATTAGGTTCCAAATGGTCCGTTCTGAGCGGAATTTGCTCAAACCAAAACTAACATCTTTAAAATGTATTGTAATTAGTAATTGACTACGGTTGTTTTGTGGAGCATAATTGCCAACTAACATACACCAACACATATAACCAGGGCTATCAAGGGACATTTGGAAAGTTGAATGTTATTATACCATAACCAAATCCTCAAATGAGCCATTAGTTGTTTAGAGAGATATCAGTGGACCAGTTTGCTTTCCTACAATCACAAACATAATTTGCTGAACACAACTGGAGTATGTTTTCCAGTTGAAGCATTGCTTTTGTTTGATATTCTATGTGTAATCCTCCTTTTCACAACAACTATTTAGCTACTTGAAAAAAAAAAGAGTTAGCATAAAATGATCTTTGTGTGAAGGACCACGTGCGCCAATTCAGACATGTGAGATGCTGTAAAGCACAAGCAGCGCCTCATCGGCTATTTGTGCGGTTATTTTTGTCTAACAAACCGCATGGAGGTGGTCATAATGAAGGTGGAGTAATTCACAAACCGACGTTTCAGGTGGATCCACTGTGAGGCGAGGAGGATGCATTCTGCTGGGTCTCACGTTTCCTCTCCTGCTGAGCTGCACTGTTACGTTTTTCACCATAGCTGAGACATTAGCACTCGCGTTTTCTTTATAGCGTTCATCGTCGAGTATCTGTTCAGATTTAAAGGCCTGCGTGTGTTTACTACCAGGGCTGGATGAACGAGGCGCACAGCTACGATCCCGACACGTTCCACCCCTCCGTAATGCACTCGGTGTTCGTGACGCTGGACGGCAGCCAGCTGCGCTTGTCAACCCCCGGCACCAACATCCCCCGATGGGCAGCTTTTGATGAGCCAGTGCACAAACCCGAGTTTTTGCACACCCGCACCTACCAGCTGGCTAACAGTAAGGTGAATGTTAAAGCTTACCTGTTCATCTCAGAACCTACATCAATGTGGAAACAGGAGGAAGTGTTCAGGTGACCTCTGAACTGAACTTTTCACACTGACCTGTCTGCACCCACTTTGTCACCCAACACTGAGGTGACAGACCTACAGGAGCGAGTGATGAATAAAGTTGACCTCTCCGCACCAAGCAGGCTACAAAGCCTTTCAACTTAATGACAGAATAAGATTTTGCATAGGGACCTGGAAATTCACAAAGAGGGTTTAGCAAAATTAAAATTAAATGGAAATGACTCCTATTTGTCAGTGCTTGACGCAAATTTGTCTCCGCAGGTGTGTCTGGCACCACCTGGTTTAGCTCATAAGAGGGTGTGGAACAAGAAGTACCCCATCTGCATCACTCTGGCTGAGGGGGATCTGGCGTTGAAGAGTCCATCAGAACAGCAGGAGGAGCGTGAAGCAGGAGAGAAACCGGCTATCCCCAGCCATCGGTCTTTTGCCACTCTGTATCTGTTTGGCCGCACAGGAAGAGAGAAAGAGGACTGGTTTCAGCGCCTTTTGCTGGCCTCAAAGACTGAAGCCCAAAGCAAACCGAACACAGAGGAGATCACAGGTAATGAGAGCATATTTGCATGGTGAGCAAATCGTCTTCTCTGGGCAGAGTTTCGTACACAAGAGCGAGGTTTTATCAACAAACTGTAATCTGATGTCTGTCACGCAGAAGCACACAGTGGAGGAGAGGCCGTCAAGGAGAGCGCAGAGGAGATTGCAGACTTGTCGACAAAAACAAGAACACTGTTGAACTACGGCGCCTACATGATGCAGCTGATTGGCTCAGATAGAAACAGTCCCATCCCTAGCCCCAGCTGCAGTGACAAAGGAAGCACCTCAGTTGGCAAAAAGGTTCCCAACTTCCATTTGTATTTAGCTTTGGCTCCAAAGTGACATATATGGCGCCTCGAAGAAAAAATCACACTATTTAAACATTTTCACATTTTGTCACCACAACCAAAAGGTTTGATGGGCTGTATTGGGGATGAAGCTTGGTTGAAATTTCCTGGGAATTTTGAAGGTTGCGAACTGAATTTATGGGCATATGCAGCAAAAAGAATAGAGCTTGACTTGAAAATGTGACTTTTAAATTGATTTAAATAGTGTATACTTTAGCATGGGGCTGCACAGTGGCACTGTTGCCATGCAGCAAGAAGGCTCTGGGTTCAACTCCACCTTGGGTCTTTCTGCAAGGAGTTTGCATGTTCTCCCTGTGCATGCGTGGGTTCTCTCCGGGTACTGCGGCTTCCTTCCACAGTCCAAAAAAGTGATTGTTAGGCTGATTGGGCACTCTAAATTGTCCTTAGGTGTGAGTGTGTGTATGAGTGCTTGTTTGTCCTGTATGTCTCTGTGTTGCCCTGCGATGGACTGGCGACCTGTCCAGGGTGTACCCCTGCCTCTCGCCCATTATAAGCTTGAGATAGGCACCAGCAGATCCACCCAACCCCAATAGGGACAAGGGTGAACAGAAAATGGATGGATGGATGGTTGTACTTTAGCATGGACTTAACCAAAACAAGCATATTTCATGCAATTACACTTTAGTTTAAAAATAGCATTTTTATAGCACGTAACGATCCGTTTTGAGGCCACGCCTCGCACAATTCACAGTTCATTGCTCCATTATGTCCACGGATGATTTCTACTTGCCTAAAATTTTGTAGCTACACGTTTTGGCCCGATGACAGCAGAATTTAAATAACCTTTTGACATTATGATTGTGCAAATATCTTCCACTTATGGTGGGGAATATGGTTTAGCTTGAAAATATACAAGCCCATGACAAAACTAAGTATTTATATTTGTATTTAGATAAATAAACGTTTGCATGAAATTGTGGTTCATTGTTCTGTGCGATCAGCAAACAGCAATTTTAAGGTGTGCGTCAGTTTTCTACTTGTCACTGGTTGTCTTGCTGGAGGATCAACCTCACCTCAAGTCTTTTGCTATCGCTATTGTTCGATTTATTTCAGCAATTGTCCACCATCTTCACCGCCTTGTATGTTCGTGCTGAAGTTTTAGGCAAAATGTGAAAAGTGGTGGGAAATTATTTTGCAAAGCAGTGTGATAGGAACTACTGATTAAACCAAGTACCCGATTGAGCAGCCTGTCACGCTATGAGGCAATAATTTTCTCTTTTTTTTTTTTTCTGCAGATCTCCACTGAAGATGGCGTTACTGGGGCTGAAGCAGGAGGTGACATTGGAGCAGAAACTGAGTCGAGCGGAAGCTCCGCAGATGAACAGCTCCCATGGATAAACTCCCTGGTGGGGAGGATTTTCTGGGACTTTCTCCAAGAGAAATACTGGGCCGATCAGGTGGCTCATAAAATCCAGAAAAAGCTCAGTAAGATCAAGGTGAAGCTGGCTTTGTGACAGTTGGTGTTAGCTTTGTGATCCTCAAACCAGTCAGGGCACATCAGATGTTTAAACCTAACGGTTAAAGTCTAAATGAGATGCTGCACTGTTTCTATCAGCAGACGCGTTAAAGGTTTCACAATAAAGAAACGCATATCTATCTTGTAAGTTTTGTTTCAGCACGAGGTCGTTAGGGTCGACAACCGTCGCACACATTCTCTCTGTAACACTAGAGAAAGCTTTTGCATTCTTCCAGGCTTCAAAGGCAGGTGGGATATCACAGAAGAGAAATGATGACACAGCATCACCTATTAATCATGTCCTCTTTTTTCTGACTCACACCATCCCTTTTAGTCTCCCTCGTTTCTCTCACTGCTCATTAGTTTGAGTTAGAGATAGATACCTACCTGTGCGAGTCCATTTTTACAGACTCAATTCTCCTCCTGTCTTATCCAGTTGCCTTACTTCATGAATGAGCTGACGCTGGCCGATCTGGACATGGGCAGCTGCCTTCCTCAGGCCTTAACCACGTCAAAACCTACACTCGACCGCAGAGGTACAGAATGCTTTACGCCAACACAAATTCTGCTTTGACTGTATTTACCCTGACACTTATTTCCTAGACCTTTTGTATTGTTACAAACTTTTAAGATTTCTATCAATTCTGGTTCTCTGCATTTCCACTAAGCACTAAGCTGAGCTTTTAACCGTTATTGCCTCCTTCACAATCCTATATGTAAAAAAACTAAAATAAAAAAAATTATAATAAAGATAAAACAACTTTGAACAATATCTATCAATGTTGGTTATGATAATGTAAAATTTCTCAACTCTAGTTTGTTTTTGTTTTTTTGCTCACACTGCTCCATTGTTTGATTTACGTCACTGGGATGTAATTTAGATTTAGGGGAAAAAAGGAAATTGAAAGTCCATAGCACTGCACTGCTTATTAAGTGACTAATAAAGCACTAAACACACACACACACACACACACACACACACACACACACACACACACACACACACACACACACACACACACACACACACACAAACACACACACACACACACAAGATTGGCTTGTTTGTGACACTGCTGAATACAAAATTTGAAAAACTTGGCAGACGACAATCTGGCAGAGAAAAGGAGACGCTTAAGCACGACTGAGGATAGAGTGAGACGATACAGATAAGTAAATTAGAGAGAAGGAACAGACATGGCATAGTGATCTACAAACCCAACAAGGGGAAACTGAGGACATCACCGATGGCGTGACATTCTATATACTTTAATTCTTCTCACAGTCCCAATATGTGTTAGAAAAACAGCCTGTCTCGGTTTGTCCATCGTGTCTCTTTGGTACCTATGATGGACAGGCGACCTGTCCCAACTTTTATGTAGCATTTTGGGTTCTTATGTAAAATCTGCCTACGATATTTGCAACAGGCTTTTAAAAGGAACTATCGTTAAACTATGAAATCTATATTTATATTTTTTTTTGAAGAAAACCTTCATCTAACTTTACAAAATTGTTTTTTTTTTGGTTTATTTTTTTTTGTAAAGGAAAGACAATTCATTTTGTTAAACAATATCAAATTAGGTATAAATATTTATGACATTTTTGTGGCTCTAGGCAAGTTGTATTTGATTGCAGTAGATGTAAAACAGCCTCAGTGAATGAAAGGTATAGACAATGAATAAATGTATAATTCATAAATTTATACCACCAAGTAGATCAATATTATAGCTTGGTGTTCATTTCTTGGAGAGAAGCCACAAGTAGGCTAGTTTTTAACAGTACGATCATTATAATATTAAAACCATCAATTACAATGTTGAATTCTGTTCATTTAAAACAAAAACTTGTTTCTAATTATTACAAAATTTCCATCTTGAGTTTTTCTTTCTGTTCAGCATGAAAAAACACTATCACTAAGTTGAATAAGGTCATTATTTATTTGTTGCATAACAAATAGGATTGTGGCCTTCTCGTTGTCTCACTTAGTTAAGGGATTAGCAATCCTCTTAATCAAGCATTTCCATCCACGACATGTCAGATTTAAGTGCTACTGATCTAACATTTCTCTGAAGAGATCAGATCAAGGGGAGCTTTTGGCTTGTGCTCGAAAACAACGTCACGGCTTAGATAAAAAAGATGATTAAGAACGCTGTTTGCTTCAGGTTTGTGGCTGGACCTGGAGTTAGTGTACACAGGTTACCTTCAGATGACCCTGGAGACTAAGATGAACCTGTCTAAGCTGGGCAAAGAGGGAGAGAGTGAAGCTCACAGCCTTCCAGAGAACCTGGAGATGGGGTGAGCTCGCTAGAAAAACTTCGCCTGAAACCTTGCCTGGTTTTCATGAATAAAACTGTCCGCTGCTCGAGGTTTACAACCAGTACAAATTTGTTTTTCAGCTCTAAGCCGAGGCTGTGTATACTGGCAGATAGCGATGAAGAGTCCTCCAGTGCCGGCTCCTCTGATGAAGATGAAATACTTCCTCTTGAACCGCAGAGTTCGCTGGCTGATAAAAATAGTCCTGCTGCAGCTGATGGGTACATTTCTGCCACAAATATAAGTGAATGGCACATCGGGTTTGCAGATGTGTTGGTATTTTCGTTTTGATCCGTCACAGGCATCCAGGTGGTAGCACAGGCAGGAAAATCCTGAGATTTGTGGACAAGATAGCTAAATCCAAGTACTTCCAAAAGGCTACAGAAAATGAGTACATCAAGAAGAAAATAGCCGAGGTCTCCAACATGCCCCTAATGCTCAGCGTGGAGGTCCTGGAGCTGTCTGGAACGCTGACCATCAACATTCCTCCTCCTCCTACTGATAGGATATGGTACTTAGCTCTACCTTCCTGGCTTTGACTTCATTTTTAAACTTCTGTCATGTTCCTTGCTGACAACCTTGGTATGGTTTCAGGTATAGTTTCCGAGTGCCTCCCAGGTTGGACCTCCACGTTCGTCCCATGCTTGGAGAGAGAGAAGTCACTTTCACTCATGTGACGGAGTGGATCGAGAAAAAGCTGCAGGGTGAGTTTCAGGTGAGTCTGTCAATTCACCGTCTCTGTCGCCTTCAATTCTTAATGACTTAATAGTAATTGTTATTTTCCGCATCTGAACAGAAAATATTCGTCATGCCCAACATGGATGATTTATATCTTCCCCTGATGACATCCGCCCTGGAAAACCCGCCTGCATCCCGCCATTCCTCTGTGATTTCATCTTCCCACCAGTCTTCCATGGAGTCTCAGGAGTACTTGTCAGAATAGCGCCCCCTGTGGCGACTAGATGTTGTGCATCTGTTATGATGAAACTGTAAAAAAGTGTTAGGATGCATCAGGTTTCTGTTTATCCTAAATGTCATTTGCATGAAATGTATTATATGTTCCTTTAAAAATCAAGACCTATTTCAAATTTCAAAATGTGTCTGAGCTTCAAGTTTCATTTGTAGACGTTGTACCTAATAAAAAAAAACATACATATAATCCATTTATTACTTAAAAAAAAAAAAGACACTTAAAAAGGGCACATTGTTAATAAGTAAAATATATTTATTATTCTGCAAGAACAGCCATTGATTCAGGACTCTTCTGCCAGAGGTTGATGCATTGTCTTTACAGGGTCTTTTTTAGTGGCCCCAATTAATAAAACACAGGTTAATAAACTTCAGAACCCTAAAGGGCAAATCTAGGATGTGACATATTTGCTTCTTGCTCTATAATTGAAATTAATGCTGAAGACATTGTCCACCACGTACCATGAACGCTCTTTTCTCTTGGGCCGTTTGGAAGCGCCCGTGGCCGAATTTGGAAGTGGTGTCTATAGACGTAATGGTTTCCTTGGCCCTGCGTGATGTGAGCGTGAGCAAAGACTGCGGGAGGACACGCGGCGAGTTGAATTTACCAATTCAATGTTAAACGTTTCAAACCAGAAAGACCCCCAACAACGTACCTCAGCTCTAGGCTTTGGGGCGTAAAGAAGTCTGCCTACCTTTCTGAGTGTGAGAACATGTTTCTTAGCACCAGCCTTTCACCATCACAAAATCATTATTTACATCACCATAGCAGGGAAAACCTCACTAAAACAGAGAAAATACAGAAAAGAAGACAAGACACATGTTTTCATCTGAACGGGTTTTTATCGGTGTCAAATATTTTTAAAGGCGGCAACTGAAAACTTCTCTTTACATATAATGTAGGAATGACACACATTACCAAGTTCAACAACTATCGGCGCTCTCGACATGTATTGATATATCTGGTAAATAAGTCCATGCAAAGATAGACCATTAACGTATTTCTTTAACATTAATGGATTTTCAGTGTCAAGAAACTTTAATCAGTACTGCATAATTTTGCTGAATTTTCCTTAGCTACAAATATAGCCTTAAATATAGCCAAGAGAGACCTGCTTAGCTGCTTTTCAAAAATTAAAAGATAAGAGAGCATACCACCTAAGTGATCCTAGTATGATATTCACATCGACAAAATTGCAACAAAAACAGGAGCTTACTAGTCAAAAACATGAGCCTACAATTAGGACAGGAATGAAATGGAACAAAGGCATATGGCAAAAAAAAAAAAACGGAGGTAAATTATTGATCGTGGCTTTTGCTATTTTCTTTTTGCATTTTGTTAAGTTGTAACCATATTTTTTATTTTATTTAGTATTTTCTGTTTAGTGGCATTTAACGGGATGGCCAAAGACAAAGTAGTGCGCCTTTGTAAAGTGGGACAAAAAGAAAAAAAAGTGTGGTATGTTTGTACTCAATAGTAAATTCAATACTTCAATACTCTTTCAGTGTATGCCTCCATCGGCTTTGTGCATCTTGACATTTCATTTTTTTTTCATCTCTAACGGGTTTGTCCTGTATTTCACTCCTTTGCTCTTCCGGTCAAATCAAATGAAAAATCCTACCTGGCCATAAGAGTGAAAGCAATGCCTTGTGTCTCTCAGTGTGTTTACATACTCTTATGATCATCTCAAAATAGACGTAGTAGAAGATGCAATATGATATGATAACATCAGAGGCCTTTTTCATTATGAAAACCCCTCACTAAACTTCGTTTACTGTAATTTAGTCTCTGAACTGCATACTGTTTGAACTGCAGATGTTTTCCTGTGGTTAGGATGCATAAAAAGCACTGACGTCTGAGCAAATCAGATAAAGTACAATTGTTTTAAAATGCTGTAAAAAAGAATCTAGTTCGGGTAGTTTTCAAAGTACAGTCACATAAGGGTTTCCAGGAGAGTAAGAAGAAAGCTGGAATTGTCCTTTAGCCAAACAAGAAGCTGTACAATAAAATAAATGACAAATAGGTAAAAAGAAGCAAGAAATATTGTTTAGGGAAAGCCCAAAACATTGAACCTGTTTTAGATAATGCTTAAATGCATATGTAGCAGCAAACAAGAAACTGGAACATTTATTTTTTTTTGACCTCTAATTCGCCATTGCGCCGTGCCTAGTGCGCATGCGCAGCTTTGCAAGGAGCTCCGTCGAGGTCGAACCGTTGGCTCTGCTTAGCCTCGACCAAAACAAGGCTCAAAATGCCCCGAGACTACGATAAAGAAGCGTACCCAGAACCTCCACGGCAGACCCCGGCCGTGGAGAAGCAGACTACGCTGCCGAACCCGGCAGTGATCCTGTCTAAAGTGTTTTATTACGCCGTGGACCTGCCTGTCACCACATTCAGAGGTAACTGAAGCTAACTGGGCTAGCCACGGGAAAGCTAACCCGAAGGCTTTTGCCTTCTGTTCCTCAACGTAAAGCGCGCTTCTCTCTTCCTCTAGATACCATCGACGGTATCCGGTCCAAAAACAAGCTGGCTTATTACCACCAGAGGTTCCGCCGTGTCCCGGACCTGACGGAGTGCCAGGAGGGAGATTATCCCTGCTACTATGAGGCAGAGATGCAGTGGAGGAGAGACTAGTGGGTGGAAACCACTGACACAAAAGCTGTAGAAGTGATGGCAACGAGCATGATGACCATGTCTGAAAATGCTGATATCAGCAGGTTTTGTTTGTGTGTGCAGTATTTAAATAGAAAGGACAGGAATAACAAGAGGGAATCCTGCTTTCATTCAGAGTTGTCATTTTTCTCATTGTGACCATTCAAAAGCAGGTTTCTTTTTAAGGTTTTGGTTTTCAAACCAAAATATTTAAAGTATAGTCACAATTCTTGTAGAAACAAATAATATTGTATGGATTAAAGTGATAAGCAATGTTTTCTCACTAATGATCGGGTTGTTTTGTGTTCTTAGAATGAACCTACAACGCTCTAACTTATGCTAAGCTCTTATTTATATAACAAATATATATTAAAACTAGAATTTATCAATGCTGGAGATCAAAATTTCAAATTTAACTTGCATAAAAACAGCAATAAATCTTCCCACTGGTTGTTTTCCAGTCAGAGTTATCAGTCAGTTTAAAGGGACAGGGCAGCTCCTGGCAAACATTGAGTTTGTTTATTGGTGTTCATGATCAAATCAGGACATCCCGATTATTCCTCGTGGAAACCTAACTTGGTTTATCCCTGTGCTTTTTGTTGTTTCTCCAACCACAGTAAGGTGGATCAGGAGATTGTGAAGGTGGTGCAGGACAGAATGAAGGCCTGTCACCAGAGAGAAGGGTACAGCTACCAGCAGAACTGCGCCAGAGAAATCCAGCAGTTCGCTGAGGTGACCAAGAACTACCAGTCACGCTGTAAGTACCTCACACTGTTACTTCCACGCTATGGTTTTACTGTGATTGTTTATTTTGATACACTTAAAAGCATGTTACTAACACTGATGTTCATGTCTTACTACATATGTAGCATTCACATGTCACTAATTTATATATAATTTGTGGCCGAATTCCTTTTTTCTTAGATGGAGACCTGGGAGCGTACGCTAGTGGGAGGAAGTGTCTAATGAAACAGAAAGAGAGAATGATTGCTGCTCAGGCCCAAACTGCTTGAGAACAATCTTCTTTTTGTTCACTGTATTAATTGTAAAATAAAGTTAATGTGATTTAAGAATGTGGGTTTCAAATTAATTTGAATTTTTTTTTATTTGAGTTTGTGGCAGATGAATTAACTGGAGGGCACAATAGCCTTAACTTTGAAGAAGGATTCACTTTACTTAAATAATCTAAAACACTGTAGTGTTATTGAAACTTCTTAAAATGGTTATTTTTCACAAACCAAGAGTTCATGTTAATGCCTGGCGGATTTTTTTTTATGTGTTGTCAAAACACGTCATCTGTTTATATATAAATATTTAAAACAATATATACATATTTAAAACAATATATATATATATATAAAATATATATATATTAAAAATATATATATATATATATAAATTTATATATATATTATATATATATAAATTTGTTTATATAAATATATATATACATCTATATTTATATAAAAATGTATATAAAAAATATAAAAAAATGTATATATATTTAAAAAAAAATATATAAATTTATGTATTCATATATAAGTTTATACATACATATAAATGTATATATATACATATAAATGTACATTTACAAATAAATGTATATATATATATATATATAAATTATATATACATATAAATGTATATATATATATATATTTATATGTATATTTATATATATATAAAAACAGATGACATTTATGCATTTAACACATAAAAAAAAAAAATCCGCCAGGCATTAACATGAACTCTTGGTTTGTGAAAAATAACCATTTTAAGAAGTTTCAATAACACTACAGTGTTTTAGATTAAAGTAAAATGAATCATTCTTCAAAGTTAAGGCTATTGTGCCCTCCAGTTTATTCATCTGCCACAAACTCAAATACCAACAGAATCATTTAGCCAGACAAAGTGGTTTGTAATGTAGATAAATAAAACATTAAGGATATCCTAAATGAGTTTGGCTGACAGAATGAAAAACAAAGTGTAGAAACCGGCTCATTTTGACACCAACCTATCCGGTTAGTGTATAACTGTTTGAAGAAGTTACAACATTCACAGTGCCTCCAAGAATGTTTCATTGAGAAATTACCTTAAATGTTGTATTGCGGACTAAATGGAGATCCAACCTTTAATATTTATAGTTTAAACATTTAATGACTGATTCAATAAATAAAGGAGTTGTCAATTTCTAAATCTGGAGTCTTTATCTGGACCTTTAACAAAATACAGAAAGAAATTCAACAGGAATCTTATCAAGTGTTACATTGTAATAAGTTAAAATTATCCTGCTTTCTTCAGGTATACCTGTGTGCAATAGGGCTTTAAGCCCAGTTTTATCATTAAATGATGCAAAACCTTCCAGATGCATGATACATATGGCATGAAAGGGTTAAGCTTCCTTTGGAGGAACAATCTTCATATGAAATTAATTTTGAGTTTTCAAGATTCAACCCATTTAAGATGCCGCACTCTCCCCACACACAACCTCTAAGTGTATGCGAAAAACTCCCAATTCACTAAAGTAAGTAACACCAGTTAATGAAATGTATCCATAAATCCATCAGGATGTTTTAATGTTAACATCAGGGGAAATTTTAAAAAAAATTCCCACCAATTTGTTTCCTTTCTTTAACTCATGTCCACCGTTTTAAAATAAATTATATCACAGAACCGACAGGATAAAACGGTTCCTTCACATATATTTGATACAATTTCCAAAAGGTGGAAACCAAGGTTTTTTTAAAGGGGGGTCTGGTAATAAAGTCTTTAAATTTCAACATTTACACCAAGTCCAAAGGCTGGTGAAAAAATAAAAAAAGTCATTTTTCAGATTGAAAAGGAAACACAAAATACCATAAAGCATCAAATGGTTTCTCAGAACGTTTAATTCAACGATCTTTTATACAAAACATTTAGGAGGTCGCAGGTGGCACAGCCTGATCCCTCTGCACCGACACCCTGGTGTGAGTTTTGGCCAGATGGTCAGTGAACTCCTGAAACAGAAGAAATAGCTTTATAGAAGCTGTACATGCACAAAATTAAACATAAGTATTTATTGCACTGACCTGGTATGGAGACTTTGTGAAGACCGTCTCCTTCCACAGATCAGGGGTCAAGTAGCTGTAGGTCTTTGAGATTGCGTCAAAGGTGGCCTTAGCTATGGAAGACAAAATTACATGATTTGCAGGAAACGAGAAAAGACACACAAACATTGAGACATTTAAGGAAAAAAATGTTGAATACAGTAGTTTGGGAACAGAGAAGACGACTGAAACATCTTCCTGCCGTGCAGCATTCGTTCTTTTCTCTCCTGATAATAACGACAACAACACCACTGCAGAGGTGAAGCTGAGCAGAGCAAGGAGAAACCAAAACACTCACATTGAATCCCAAAATAAGAGGCTTACCAAAGTTGCCGAGGGTGGCGGTGCAACCCCTGGCAGAGGTGTAGCAGTCATCGATACCAGCCATCATGAGCAGCTTCTTGGGCACGGGGGCGGACACGATACCGGTACCGCGGGGAGCCGGGATGAGGCGCACCAAGACGGAGCCGCAGCGGCCCGTCACCTTGCAGGGCACGGTGTGGGGTTTGCCGATCTTGTTACCCCAGTAACCCCTCCTGACTGGAACGATGGACAGCTTGGCCAGGATGATGGCTCCACGGATGGCCGTGGCCACCTCCTTGGAGCACTTCACCCCCAGACCGACATGACCGTTGTAGTCGCCGATAGCAACAAAGGCCTGTGGGTTAAGACGGACCAGATTAGAGCGCCCGTGACGTCAAAGTTGAGTTTCAGAAACATTCAGACCTGCTGTTTACCTTGAACCTTGTGCGCTGGCCAGCCCTGGTCTGTTTCTGGACGGGCATTATCTTCAGCACTTCATCTTTCAGACCAGACGCCAGGAAGAAGTCGATGATCTCTGACTCCTACAAGAGGAGCATTTGGGGTTTAAGGGTGCAGCAGCTCTGAAGGAGGCACATGTGACTCGAAGGATGCAACTGGCTGAAGAGCTTGATTAAAAGCTTAGACGAGATTGAAGAAAGGATGCAAATGTTTCAAATGACCATGAGTAAGACACTTTTATATGCACCTTCTGCGTTTTTTGACATGCAAAACTCATAAATCAGCATAATTTCCTCTTACCTTGATAGGCAGAGAGTAGAGATAGATCTCCTCCAGGGTCTTGATCTTCATGTCTTTAACTAGGCGGCCCAGTTTGGTCACTGGAATCCACTAAGAGGTCAAATTCGTGCGGTTAAAAAAACGCTCTGAACTCGTCTCGTTTACAGCCTGATGAAATAAAATCTTACCTCCTTGTCTTCGGACTTGCCGCCCCGGGCTCCGCGGCCCCTTCCGCGGCCCCGCCCGCGTCCACGGCCACGACCCCGGCCGCCTGCGCCGAAACCCCCGCGAAAACCTCCTCTACCACCGGCGTCGTCCGCCATTTGCTGCACATGTCAAAAAATCAAAGAGAACGTGACATGATACTCATGGATAAAGCATTAATTCAACCAACGGCAGACGCGACCGCCGCCATGTTTATGGGGATCTTCTTTCAATTTAAAGTGAGCATTTGTCATATAAACGGCTTAAAATGTTAGCGTATAAATAAGAAATAATGCGTATATAACCAACAAGGCAGGAAAATATTAAGTTTGGTTAAACGATGGTTGAGATAGTTGAAGATTTCAACGAAGAAGCCGACGGCGGCGCTCACTTACGTGATCAGTGAAACAGGAAGAAGGACCGCGAGAAGTCCCGCTGGGTTTTATCTGGAACGTGTTATCGCGAGATTTCACGCGAGGAGCTATAATTTTCTCTGCTGCCTCTAGTGGTCATGTTCCCTGATCTAAATCCCAAAACCATAAACAATTGTATTTTCCTTAATAATGATATGCCCGAGATAACGTAATAATACCCTTGTATTTACTCATTTGTGTTTAATTATACGTTTTATTAAAATTCAGTGATAAATGGTTTGAAAATCTACTTTTTTGCTTTATAACGCACTCCTGTGGCTTTTATGTTATCCTGCTAATAGATTTACAACTTTCCCACTTTTAAAAAAATATATACAGTTTATTCAAAATCATAGTTTAGTTGTTAAGTCAAGCTAAGGCTTTATTAAGTACATTCACTCTCTAAAGTATTCAAAAACAATAATTATTTGTAATGACACTATTATTGCTTCAAAATCAACATTTTAAAGAAACAATTTCATAATTTTTTAATTAATAAAACAATAATTTAAAACTTTATTTAAAAGACTTTATTTGAAAGACTCAAGTGTGTCATTAATCTTGCTTTAATTTAAAATAATTTGCTTCTGTGGGTTGTGCAGTACCGTAGTTGGAAGCACTTTCGATTCCAGCTTGGAGTCTCTTTGTGAGGAGTTTGCATGTTCTCCCTGTGCATGCCTGGGTTCTGTCTGGGTACTCCAGCTTGCTGTCACAGTCTGAAAACATGACTGTTAAGCTAATGGGATTTTCTAGAGGTACTGATACGTTTTACTTCTATATAGCTGAGTTCTAAATTTAGAGTATTGTTTTATATTTGTAAATCAACCATGGTTGATTTACAAAGATACTCTCTACTCTTAAGACAAAATGCTCATACAATGGAATGTTCAATAATTTATTTAGGAAATAATTCAAACCACAGAGCATGATTGGAAGCACATTACCTGCAGAAAAAAAAAAAAAACAAGCAGGAAAAACATATTTGCAAGTTTAACAGTTGCTGTTGCTGCTTGAAGTCCCACTGGACCTGCCGCCACTCTCTCCCAGGTCCACATCCTCCTCCACTTCATGAAGCTCATCCATCACCTCCAGGCTCTTGCAGATTAACCCTATCTGCCTCTTCATGTGAGCCATACTGCTTTGCATCCTCCTCATCTTCTTCTGCAGCGCCGTGGCGATGGCACTGTGGTTCCTCTGTCTGGCTTCGTACTCCTGCCTCAGCTGTTTGTAGCAGTTATGCTGAGCCTGGGTGCTGCGGGTGAGTATCGTCCCACAACCCATGTGGCAGGGGTGTCGCCAGTGGTCACAGTGCCGTGCGTGGGTGTCCAGGTCCCTGCGGAGAAGCTGCGCCTTGCAGCCCTGGTATGGGCAGGGGACGAGCTCGTACAGACAGCTCATGCTGTGACAGTACTGCTCGGAGAGGGAAAAGGTTTCAGCACAGCCACGGATCTTGTTATTACACTGTGACGAAGACAGACACACACAGAGACCTTTAATAATTACATAATTTATAAAAAAGGCACACAATACTTTGCAGGGTAACAGGAAATAAAATAATAAATTCATAACTATATACTGAGTCTTTAGTCATTCATTTGAAATGTAAACAAACCCTGTAAAATATATTTTTTGGCTAATGTGACATTAAAGTTAAATGTCTATGAAAGAATATAACAGACCAACCTTTATTTTCATGCGTCCAATAGATTTGCTCAGCCTGAACATGACAAAGATCAGGCTTGGGTTTACTGGCTTCCTGCAGCAGGGACAGGTCTCCTTTCTGCACAGGAGAAATAAAATGCCTTACTTATTTCTCCAAAAACAAAGTCCAAAATAACACATACTTACAAAACTTGTAAGATCTACGGTATGCTAGACCTTTTTAGCCACTGCAAGATGCATTTCTTGCAGAAGATGTGGTAGCACGCAGTTCTCACTGGACACCTGAGTACCCCCTGACAGATGGTGCAGATCACATCATAGTCCTGGGGGTCAACAAACATGTCCACATCGTAGCCCCCGCTCTGTGTTGTTGAAACGTCTGGGTCAGCCTACACATGAATGTTAAGAAAACCCTTACTTCAGGATAGATTTAGTTGAATAACCTTTGGTTAATAACAGAGGAAAACTGGAACAAATGAGGATGACATTTTTATCTTTACCTTTACAGCAAAACGATGTGCTCACAACTTTTTTTATTGAATGAATAAAGAAATAACAAAACAGAAATGTTCTGGAAAGTCATGTGACCAATCACATGATTCAAAAAAATAAATACAGCTAAAGATGAAATATCCACCCTTTTTGTCACAGTGCCTTTAAATAATCCCTCTTAATTTAACAACATGCTTAATTGAGTTATTAATTGATTCTAATATAATGATGAAGATCTAATTTAGAGCAAAAAATATATAAATAAATAACACAACTCAGCTTCATGGCATATATTATTCCAATGCCTTTTATTATTATTATTATTATTCTTATTATCATTTAAGCAAAGGAAATAGAAACTGATGTTCACTCACCATGACAGCTCCTCGTCTCTGTTATTTCTATTCTCTGCGCTGCTGTTCTCCATATTATCGAGCTCTCACATGTCACAACACAGACACACGCCCTGGTTATCAATACAACGCACACACATGAACATTCCTGACAAAACATGAACAGAGGAGAGAGAGAGAGGGGCCAGAAAAATGGAGACAGGGTTTTTTTTTTTTTACTGTGGGCTGCGTCCTTTCGCTGCTGTTCTAGCATCAAACTCCAGCTTCCCGTGTCTAACTGGGACTTATGAAAACTATTGTTGCGGGCGAGTCGGATGAAAGCGTTTTTTTTTGTTTTGTTTTTTGTTTGCCCCAAAGGGGCCACCGTTCTGTGTGTGTTTTAGGCTCCTGACCTGACAAAAATGGCGCTTGTTAGCATGCATGAGCTAATGTCGTAATTGTCATCAGTAATGCCGGAGCAGAAACGTCTCTATAACATACAGAGCGGTGGTTTCTGATGAAAAACCATCTAGTAATATAGGTAACTCGGTTTACTTCATCTAAAAGAAATGTAGGTGAGATGGTAACAAGTTGGCGTGACAACCCGGCCGCCATATTGAAGAGGGACCCCAGTTACACACACCGTATATGTGTGTTTGACACAACACAATGGCGAAAACAAACCTCCCTGGTTGCATTAATATACATTTTTTTAATGCTTGTTAATTACTGGGTATGTTTCTGTGATGTGTTCCAAAAAGTTTGACGCGTTAATGATTTGAAAGAGTTGAAAATTGAGACAACGAACCACCTACTAGGGTTCTTCTTCTTCTTCTTGTTGGATTTTATTGCTGGTTGGCAACAAACTTATAGTGGCATTACCGCCACTTACTGGTATGGAGTGTGGTTCGAGATGGTCTATAAATAACTACAACATACACACACACACTTATACATAACTATCTACACCTCTATATCATTCATACATTCACACACACATCTATTATAATCAAATTCTATGAAATAATTTTGTCCTTTTTAAATATCTAATAACTATTTGTATCTGTTTACTCCCCAAATTCTTTCTCAATATATCTAATAAATTAATATTCTCTTTAATATGTTCAAATTCCCTCTTCATATAACTTCTTTCTCTTTCATACCCACGACATTCTAACATAACATGTTCAATTGTTTCTAACGCTCCACAGTGTTCACATTTGCCAGTATTATGTTTTTTCATTTTAAATAGTGTATAATTTAATGCTGTATGCCCAAACCTTAACCGTGTTATTACTCTTTCCTCCTTTCTATTTCTTCTACCATTTCTTTTTTCTCCTACTCTCTTCTGAATTTTATAAAACCATCTTGCTGTTTTTTCTTCATCCCACCTTGTTTGCCATTTTTCCATCAGTTTTTCTTTAACAATACTCTTTGCCTCAGATTTACTTAATTTAACTGTAAAACTAATAGGACATTTAATTGCCTTCTTTGCTATTTTATCTGCCCTCTCGTTTCCTTCTACTCCAATATGTGCTGTAATCCACACAAATATAACTATTAAACATATATTCTGAATAATGTGTGAAATTTTTCTAATAAGATGTCCATCCTACTATCAGATTTATTAAAATTTAAACTTAATAATGCGGAACTGGAGTCTGAACATATTATTGTTTTTAATGGTTTTATGTCTTCTACCCATTGTAATGCTAATAATATTGCCAACATTTCTCCTGTGTATACTGATAATCCGTCTGTAACTCGTTTTCCTATTTTTATATTGAACTCTGGTATAAAAACCTATTCCTATTTTTCCAGTTAGTTTTGATGCATCTGTAGAAATCCTACTAGGGTTTCACGTACGTTGGATTTCACGTACGTTGGATTTCACGTACGTTGGATTTTACGTACGTTGGATTTCACGTACGTTCGATTTTACGTACGTTGGATTTTACGTGCAGAGCTTTTAAACCAATCGCAGCTCCGCTCGCTCAGATGACGTAGAATTGTGTGCGACTCGGGTAACGACATGCTGTGTAGTCAACGTGTGAAATGAGAAACCGGTGATTTATATGCCGTTTTTTTTTTTTACTAAAAATAATATATATATTTATATAGTCTCCGGTTGGTATCATGGCGAACACGAACCTCAAGTATAAAACGAAGTAAGTTCATCGAACGCAGGTTTTATCGGGCAGCTAGCCTGTAATCTCTAAACTGACCGATCTTCTATTGCAGTTATGCGGTGTCCAGCAAGATCGAGGCGTTTTACAAAGGAGGGAAAGTTCAGGCGAGCATCCGTTGTTTAGCGTTAACCGAGCCATCCGGTCGGAAACTTGACTCCCACGTTTATTTGCGACTGTATTCATGTGTCTTGTTTTTTCTGTCCAGATCAGCAGAGATGAGAAGTACGTCTTCTGCACCTGTGGGTCCCGTGTCAATGTTTTGGAGATCAGCACAGGCAAGGTCGTCCACTGTGTGGAACATGTGAGTTTGTCATCTTTGTAAACAAAACATAAAAGCACCATTGCCCAATGTAGTCACATTTAACCTTGGAGTGAAGTAGAATGTTTCAGTGGAAACCCCAGAATCATCTGCTGCTGCTGCTGAATATCGAATAGGATTAAGCCATCCTACTTGCTGCAAACATATAAATCGATTTATAATTTGCTAGACATTGTCTTGTTTTTCGTGTGTAAACAACAACACTGCAAATCTTAAGCTTTCAATGTTTAACTTGGTCTACATTTGTCCTGCAGGATGATCAAGAGGATATCACGTCGTTTGCGCTGAGCTGCGATGACGAGGTAGGCAGTGAATAGTTCCTTTAAGCGTCCGTGGTGTAACAACAGATCAGGTTAAAATCTGCGTGACGCGTCTGCTTTGTGTGCAGCTGCTGGTGACGGCCAGCAGAGCTTTGCTGCTGAAGCAGTGGGACTGGAGGCAGGCTACCTGCACTCGCTCCTGGAAGGCCATTCATACCATCCCCGTGGCCAGCATGACCTTTGACTCCACCTCCACCCTGCTCGCCACAGGTCAGCCGCGCCACAAGTAACACAAACCCCTTGCTACATCTTTTTTTTAAAACATGCCGTTTTGCTGCTTTGTGTTGTCCTGCAGGCGGATGTGATGCCACTATAAAAGTGTGGGATGTGGTAAAGCAGTACTGCACTCACAACCTTAAGGGATCATCTGGTGTTGTACAGTAAGTAACTGGTACTATAAAGAAGGCTCAGCAGTGAGATTAAAACTATGCATCATGCACTTACAATACTTCTGCAAAATTGCTCATAATGCACAAAATGTTGCATATCTATGAAGGTGAAGGAAAATAAAACATTTGGGATTCACTTTCCCCTTCATAGAGTTAGATTAGATGAAGCACCGCTACATTAGATTTAGCTTGGGGTTCAATTTTGCAGTTATACAACGAATATGTTTTGATGTTAACATCTTCTAGCAATGCGTTGTATCTCTGGTTGGAGGTTTGGAGCATTTATGCCGCTGGAAAATCTGAATTAGGTTCAATGCGTAAAAATGCACTTTCTCTTGTCTGCGCAGCCTGGTCCAGTTCCACCCCGACATCAGCCGGCTGCAGTTGTTCTCCTCGTCTCTGGACTGCGGGATTCGGCTGTGGGATCTGCGCTCCAGCCAGTGCGTGTGCGTCCTGCAGAGCCACTACAGCGCTGTCACTTCTCTCAGCTTCAGCAGGGATGGCGACACCATGGTCAGGTAGGGAGAAATCCTTAAATCCAAAAAATCCTTCTTTTTGGGTGTCCTTTATTACTCCTGCTGACTGGTCTTAATGTTTTGCTTGTAGTTCTGGCAGGGATAGAATCTGCACTGTTTGGGACCTCGAAAGTCACGAGGCTAAGAGAACTGTTCCTGTTTATGAGGTCAGATGTAATAAATGGTTTTAATTGTCTATTGAACTTTTCAGTAAAAAAATAACACGATGATTTTCTTTTTCTTTTCTTTTTTTGTTCAGTCTGTTGAAGGAGTCATGCTGCTGCCTGAGAAGAAAGATTTATCTGAGATTGGAGTAAGAAGCAAAAACCTGCATTTCGTCACTGCCGGCAGCAAAGGTTTGCCTCACAACCGCTTTTATGTGCTTGTTTTAAATCTCTATCTCTAACCGTTGTGCCCTTTGCTCCTGCAGGTCTCCTAAAAGTGTGGGATTCCAGCACGGCCCGCTGCGTTTATACTCAGACCCTTCCCTCGACCCTCAGTCCTCCCTCCGAGGAAGACGACGAGGACGACAACCCTCGCAGTTTGACGTATCTTTTCCACCTGGCCTCATCCTCCAGATTGGCCGCGGTCACGGCAGAGCACAACATACTCTTTTACCAATTGCCCAGTCTGGCCACACAGCAACAAGTAAGTTCTGGGACTTACTAAATATTGACTGATTGCATGCATGACAAAAAAACATCAACAAAAAAAACAACTATTTGCCCAATTTCCAATTAAAAAAGTTATTTAAAATCTAAATTGGCTTGGTCGTTACACTAGAGTTGTTAAGTGCAGTGACAGTTCTTAGAACCCAACATAGTAATTTTTTAGATTATATCTCATCGAAAATGTTCAGCTTCACACATAGATGTGGCAAATTCATTATGGAGAATGTTTTTATGGGCACACAGGACAAGGTTTGGGCTTTTTAACCACAGTGACGAGATGTTTTTCTGTCATTGGTGCTAAAAGTGGAAGGACTAATAAAGATGGTGGACCAACTCCATATTCTTTACCTTCTGATGCCATTTCGGCAATGCAGACACGCACGCGCGTTTAAAATTGATAAGAAATGTACAGACTCTGACCAAAAGCCAGGTCCGAGCCAAGAAGACGAACACCTCAAATGAGTTGCATCTTTTTCTTATAAGCAAACCTATCAAATATGTAGCCCAGATGTTTGTTGATGGCTAAACGAAGTGCTTGCTTTTCTCTAACCGCAATAATACAGATAAAAGCCATGTTAGAATGTATGAAGATATGTGTCCCTATTGTTATTCTCTTCACAGTTTGTGGGATACAACGACGAGGTGCTGGACGTGAAGTTCCTGGGTAAAGACGACAGTCACATCGTGGTGGCCACCAACAGCTGTCAGCTCAAGGTGTTTGAGCTTCTCGCCAACAGCTGCCAGATCCTCTACGGACACACGGGTGAGCGGCCAGCAGAGGGCGGCGTCGGGTCTTTGCCTGATTTCCTTTGCATTCAGCCATGATCTTGTGCTCTTATCTGAGCACACAAGGCAGTTTACCTCCAGATGGATTCTGCTGCAACCTACAAAACAACGCGATCTGTGCGGAAGTGCTTATATGTTTATTAACACAGCTGTCTAACTTCCTACATGAGATGATTTTAGTTTGATTAGCGTGCAACTAACAAATAACAAGAATAAAAAGTTGGAAGTTGGAATTATTTTAAGAGCTTTTTGCACTAAAGGAAGTCAATAGCATCTGTGTGTAACCAGAATATAAACAAAGCTTGTCTGGAACCATAACTCGCTGAGCAGGTTGGGAGGAAGATTCTTACAACTGTTTATCTTTCTCAGACACTGTGCTCACTCTGGACGTGTTCAAAAGAGGCTCTCTGTTTGCAAGCTGTGCAAAGGTAAACGACAAACGTTCTGCAACCGAACGGAAACAGAAACGTTACAGGAGAAGATGTCATTGTGCAACACGTGCATCTATATTTCAAATCATTGCAGTAAGCTATTTATATATATATACACTAGTATGTTTTCATGTGTGAAGGATCGGTCAGTACGCATCTGGCAGATGGACGCCGACAGCGGCCTGGTCCGATGCGTGGCTCAGGGGTCCAGCCACACTAACGCCGTCGGCTCCATCAACTGCTCCAGGTGAAGCTGCTCATCCAAACACCAGGCGTGACGGCGGCTGACCCCTTTTGCGCCACATGGATGAATTTCCCTCCTCGTTTGTGTCCAGGATGAAGGCGTCCTTTGTTGCGACCGGCAGTCAGGACTGCACCGTGAAGGTGTGGGACCTGCCGGCCGAGTTTCCCGCAGCAGAAATCCACCAGCTGATCCCCCGGACGACCGAGAAGGCCCACGACAAGGTAGCGTCCGAACTCATCGAAGTATTTAGATAATCTTAGCATTTACATGAATTCTGACTGATAACCACGGATGGTTCAAAAAACAATTCAAGCGAATAAAAATTAGTTATTCAAATGCGTGATTTGTATATTTTCTGATAACCCAGATAACGTTTGTTTGAAAATGACATCGATGATGGTCACAGGTCCAGTGGATTGAAACATAATATGACTAATATTTTAATTATTTTATCTTAAGATAAATCCACACATGTTTTAGGCAAGCATGTTGTTTTTAAAAACTTTTTTTTAACACATCTGTGTTACTTGAATATTATTCTCTCTTATCTTTCTAATTTTGAGAGGTGGGTAAAAAAAGGATATGATGGATTACTAATTAAAGGTCCACTCATGCAACCTTACAGCCTGAACCTATTTGGCTTTCTTGTAGTATTGATATAAGTATGAAGAAATAACAATTTAGTTTGGTAAAAGGCTTGATTTCACCTACTTCATTTCTGCTTTGATCACTATCTTTTAGTCTTGCTCTTACTTTTTTAAACCATTGATCATGTTTGGTTGAGTTACTAACATCCCATCAGTTAATCACAAAAGCAATAATGTCATTGCTTTTGAAAAAGTCAGAGATCAGAATTTATCCGAATACCAGAGACACAGTGAAATGGTATTTCTAGCATATTTGGTAGACAATGCAACTGTTGGTAAAACCCAACGATTCATTCATATTCCATCCGAATGTTAACCTCTGCAAATTTTATAGCTCATCAAACAAGTAGACGTGTCTATCTGGCAGATTTGATTCGCAGAACAACAGTTTTTTTTCCTGGCTGTCGTCACGGAAACCGCAGTGTGCAGGTCTGCTCTGCCCGGAACGGAAATGCGGCGCCATTTTTTTATTTTTACTATACGAGTCTCGCTCGGCCGTTCGGGGTTTGTCTCCCATCGGCGAGATGCTGGAAAGAACGCTTCCCAGGTAGCAGTGGTTCCTGCCACGCCCGCACGGAACAAAAGGCCGATCAGGGCTTCCTCCGTGCCAAGTTGTTTATCTTTACGTTTGTTCGAGTCGCATTCCTTCAGCGGGTTGTGAAAACGGCAAGCCTCGCAGCTTTTAAAAGCAGCTCTCGACGACGTGCGCGAATGCCAGGAATCTGTTTCTGTTGGCCGAGGACTCTGGATATCCCCATCAGGGCAGTTTAGTGGTTTGATTTTACAACAGTCCTGCAGAACCGCATCTAAAAAACAACTATTAAGAAACAAAAGAGTGATAAATACATAAATATGCCAGTAGAATAGTAAAGAAGTAAACCTACTTGTTTACTAAAGGAATGGCAGCAGGAATATTTAGTACATTTTTGCTTTCTATCCTCTGACACCCCCGCCCGCAGGACGTAAACAGTGTTGCGGTGTCTCCCAACGACAAGCTGCTAGCCTCTGGCTCGCAGGACCGCACGGCCAAACTCTGGTCGCTGTCCGGGGACGGAAACCTGGGGCTCCTGGGGGTGTTCCGGGGCCACCGTCGGGGGATCTGGAGCGTGTGTTTCTCCCCCATGGACCAGGTCCTGGCTTCCTCCTCCGCAGACGGCACCACCAAGCTGTGGGGTCTGCAGGACTTCAGCTGCCTCAAGGTCTGGACTCGCATCAGGAGTGTCATGTATCTCATTTAATTGAGAAGCCTAAGAACAGCTGTTTTTTTGTCTGCTTCTTTCCCATTAAGACGTTTGAGGGGCACGATGCATCGGTCCTGAAAGTAATATTTGTGAGCCGCGGCACCCAGCTGCTGACCAGGTATTACCTCGCCCGTCTCCAAATGCTTGTTTTCATGGGTCTTTTCTCCACTCAGCGTTTCAAATGAACACCTTAAAGGTTCAATTTGGGTTTCTCCTGAGCAGAAAACCTTCGTCCGCATGTTTGCTGCTCACCTTTATCTCGACAACGGCTACCTTTTTTGCTATGTTTACACAAATGTTGGTCCATTCAAATTTCATGTTTTCGTCTGTTAATCACACATCCAAAACAATTTCTAAACCTGTTTATCGGCTTGGAATCCCCTCAGTGGTTCAGATGGTTTAGTGAAGCTGTGGACCATAAAGACCAACGAGTGTGTGAAGACGCTGGACGCCCACCAGGACAAAGTGTGGGGTCTCCACGGCAGCCGTAAGGACAATAAGATGGTGACGGGCTCGGCGGACTCCAACATCACAGTGTGGGTGGTAAGTAGAGAGTTTCGCTGATGGGCATTCCTGGGCAGATAAATTTAAAGATTGACCTGCAAGTAAAAGTAAATTAGGTGCCCTAATGTTCTCCCATATATTTTTGCACCAGTTTGCCTTTCACCTCCTTTTTTTTCATGGAAAGCTTACTGGAAATATGTTGTTAGGTACTCGTTTGGCTGTAAACGGTTTTCTTTCGGAACACAAGTCCTTCTTATTACGTTGGGTTCACATTAAAATCATTAATTGCATTGCTAGGATGTGACTGAAACGGAGCTGGCAGAAGAACAAGCCAAACAAGAGGACCAGATACTGAAGTAAGACCACCATTTTTTTTTGTTTTCTATTACAGATGAAGCTGCTTTAATTTGTTTTAGTCCACCTCTTTTAACCTAATCCAAAACGTCAGACAAACACTTTATGCTTTATTAGTAATTATGCATTCCTTCCATGTACAGGTCCATCTAGGTCACGCCTGGAAAGCATATTTTCCATACCGCTGTTGAATCTTGTAAAAAACTCAGTTGTGATTGTCCCAAAGTTTTCAAAATCCTAAACGTTTAGATATAATCCTACCAAATATTGCATCCAAGTAGCCATTTGCATTCTTTTTTTGTTGTTATACTTCAATGGCCTATTGATTAAATTCACACAGATTCTTATACATTCAGATTCATAACTATCAGTTTTCCACGCTATCTATACCCAATCTATAAACAAGCTGCTGACCTTTAGAGTGTCAGTGATAGGATGTCTGTTAATCCTGCAGATTTCCGACATAGGATGCTCCTAAAAACACATATCAGTCACCTCTAAGCAATAATTAAGTTTTGAACTTTGTCTTTGTCTTGTCTAAAGGCAGCAGGAATTGTCTAACCTGCTGCACGAGAAGAAATACCTGAAGGCCCTGGGTCTCGCCATCTCGCTGGACCAGCCTCACACGGTGCTCACCGTCATTAAAGGTACTTCATCTGGCCTGAACATGCGTGCTCGGGTCTTTTTTTGCGTCGTCATCCTATGAGGGTCGAACACTAAAATCGTCTTATGTTTGTAATTGCCCTGCTTTTATCTCTCGTCTTTCATTGCTGTTTTAATTCCTCAGTGGCCTCTCAGTGAATCACTGGCGAAGCATTGAGCAGACATGCTTGACATGTCTTGCTTGCTGTCTGTGTTGTTTTGCGAGATTCCTGGAGGATTTCGCTCTCGTAGCTCGTTTTGTTCAGACTCGTGAGCGTCGACGGGACGTGACGCAACAACAGCGCTGCAGGAATCTAGACGTGACGCTACTCTGCGTGTTTGCATCTCATCGTATTGGAGTTGTTAAACGACAGCTTGCTTTGTTGTTGTTGTTTTTTTTAGCGATTCGCCAGGTGGAGGACAGCAGCGAGTTGCTGGAAAAGACGCTGCTGAAGCTGCGAGTGGATCAGAAAGGTAACGTATGACTTAATCTGTTTCATCTGTGAGCAATTAAAGAAGCTCACATTCTGAAATGTTGTCGTTCCTGGTCCTTGTCCCACCCAGAGTCTCTCCTGCGCTACTGTGTCGTGTGGAACACCAACGCCAGGAACTGCCTGGAGGCCCAGGCGGTCCTCCGGGTGCTGCTGATGCATCTGCCGCCCGAGGAGCTGCTGCAGTACCAGGGGGCCCGCACCCACCTGGAGGCCCTCATCCCGTACACAGGTCTGGAGGAAACACACTTGCACTGCGGACGTTTGGGATGTGTAACAGATATTCAGCTAAACCAATTAAAGATTGGTTTAACGCTGTAGGTTTGTCTCGCCTAATTCTCCTCCCACAGAGCGACACATGGAGAGGATCGGTCGTCTGCAGCAGGCGGCCATGTTCCTCAACTACATGTGGCAGAAAATGAGAGTAGCTGGCGCATCATCGGGGTGAGACGTTTTATCTATTCAGATCTCTTTAGTGCACTCTTGTGTGTAAAGTTTAAACTTTTACTTCCTGGTGAGTACGTGCAGCTCGTCTCGTCGTAGTAGATGGAGCGACAAATGCATCACAACACTGCATTTTCCTGTCCTTGGTGACCTAGAATTGCTGCAATAATTCGCTGAAAGCTTCGTCTTGTCTAGTCCGGAGCAGGAGGAAGAGATGGACACGGCTCCCCTCACGCAGGCGCAGCCCTGGTTTTTCGCCCATAAAGGAAACGTACAAAGCAGCGGCGGCGGCGACCAAGGCGACGACAGCGACAGCGGGCAAGAAGAGGAGCCGTATTCCCAGGGGACGGATGAAGGGGAGGCCTTCGAAATCAGCGCCTCCAGCAAAGCCTCCGCCCAGGGGGCACGGGAGAAAAAGAACGATGGTACCAAAACCAACGGGCGCCACAAGTCGGAGAGCGAGGAGAGCTCTGAGGAGGAACCGGAGAATGATCTCTCAGTTCAAGGGATGAAAAATGTCCCATTTTCATCCCTTCCGCAATGCCAGACTTCAAGCTGACAGGATCAGCAGCCTTGCGTCTGAGGAACCAACCTCCCGAGGCCTTTACTCTGCAGACCATTAGTTGCCTTACTGGCTGCAGCAGGTCGGGGAAACAAAGCAGGAATTCATGCATAAGGCAGATAACAGGTTTCAATGTAACTATTTCCGTGTTGCCTAAATCCCCCAAATGAGTTCCTCTATGCAGCTTTTAAACGCCGGTTGGATAAGCGTGTGGGCTGTGTGCCAGAGTGGTGATTGAAGCAGATACTTATCAGTCGGTATTCAGAAATACTTGGTCTCTGTTTACGGGATTGTAAGTCTACATGCTATGTAACCCTCGCAGAAACATTCAGACATTTTCTACTGTTGTGACTTGTGTTTACAAATAAAATATCTGTTTTTATGGGCCTATTTTTGAAGTGGTATCCTGTTATTCCATCTGGTTGTTGACCAGAATCCCCACATCAAATTTCTGCGTTGAAAAAAGAAAGAATATGTGCAAATCTTGCACAATAGCAATTGACTGAGGGAACTATGATCAGCAAATTAGGAAACCAGAGAACCAAAACCTACAGTCAACCTTTTTTTTTTTTATATGGCTATTGTCGTAACTACATAGGGGACTGAAATATGTGAAAGGAAGTGGCGTGCTTAGATGAGAACTTAAAACTGCTTTTTATAGCTTTTTTTTAAAATGGTGCATCATTCTGAACACAATGTTCAATACGCAACCTGGAAGCAGCAGCATTGTGATTTAGGGAGTTTCTACTGACTTTAGACTGGGGTGAATGTTCACTATATCATACCAAAGGGTTAAAACGGCCCAGTCAAAGTATAGACCTAAATTAAATGTTTTGAATGTTCTTCCATAAGAATTAAAAAACAGATGTTTAACAAAATTAGTTTCATTGGAATTCTTTCACTAACAGTAATGGCAAAAACTAAAGTGTAAAAGGAGAAGCTTTCACTTTTTACACTGGCACAAAAGTATTTAGAAGAATTTAATTCAACATAATTTTATTTGATTTAATCTCCACATTTAACTGAATACAATATGTACAGATATCGGATAGGGAATGGATAGAATGCTCTTTCGACATTACGCAAGGTACCTACTTGTACTCATTGCCTCTAATATTGAGTCAACAGTGTTCCATCATTTCCAAGTATGGAAAGTACATTCAGTTTCTTGGCTACTTGTATCTTTAGCAAAGTATTTATCACACAGCATGTAGTTTTTGTTATGGGTTGGACCTGGAGAACTGTTTCACCTCCGATATATCGATATTACAGTCTTATTGAACCGATATTGGCATGATTCATGCATAGTTGCATATTACATTTGTAGTTTTAAAATGTTGATATATTAAAGTTAGATAACAGTAGTTTACAAAAATAGCAAATTAGCAAACCTTTTTGTAGATATCACTGGGCTCTGGATGCTGGATACTAACCGTTCAGAACAGACTAATTTTGTTGCAATTTTGTTGAGTGCCGATATCGAAGATCTCCGATTCAGGCTGATATTATCCGATATTACCTTCGTTGCCGACATCGGACCGATATTAGATCAGAACACCCTCGTTTTAGTTTGGTTTCTTAGCATTTTTACGTTCCCAGACCATCATGACCCCAGTTCTTGCTGTTAAGGCACAAGAGTACAATCCAGTCAAGACAACAGTACCGGCGGTAATGTTTAAAAGCCCGACTTGGTTATGGATGTTTCCTCGGTCGGTTCTGGTGACAAGTTGCTTTTGGTTGCTTTCTTACGGGTGACCGTGGAACAGCGGGTGAGAATCTCCCGGGTCTGGGGTCTGGGGGGCACCTTGGGCGACCTGGGCCCCTTGTAGAGGTTGGGGTCAGAGACAATGGGGAGCAATGTTCCCTCGGGGTGGCTGGTCGGGCTAAGGTGGTTGGACACAACGGGAGTGGGCTTGCTACAGAGTCGCAGCTGTTGGTCATTGGCGGTGTAGCTCAGGCTGAGGGTAGAGCCAGCGGACATGGAGAGGCCATCATCACTGAAGCTGTCGCTTTCAAAGCTGTCCACCGACTCTGCTCTGAACATCCCGCCGCTCTTCTCCGCTTCCTCGTCATTCTGCACCAGGATGACTGGAGGAGAGAGTTGCAGAGCAGAAGTGGGAGTGGTGGGTGTTTTACTTTCTGGATGAAAGCGGGTCGCTGCAGGCCGAGCGTACGGCTCCTCAGACAACCTGTTGAGAGACTGTGACCTTTGGATGCTGTCCATTTGGCCGAGGCCGGCGAAGTTGGGCCTGGGATTGGGAGGTTGAGACAGCTCACCGTAGGAATGGTGATGGCGTGAGGGGGGAGAGGAAGGGGCAAGCAACGAGAATGGGCTCTGCATGTCATGCTGAGGCTTCAACTGAGTGCGAGGGTATATGTAGGGCTTCAGGTTCAGCGAAGGGATGTAGCCGATTCTTCCGTTGTGTCTGTCAAAAACAAAAAAGACAGAAAATTAAGTACATTTACAAACTAATTAAACTTTTAGCTTTTATAAACCTAAATCAGAAATACAGTAATTTTGCATGAAAACATAACTTCATTTACTCTGAGGTCGCTAAATACATACAAGGACCCTCAAATTACCTTCAGTGCTCAATATTTTGCAGAATCGCCCTTCAAGGCAATTACAACTGCATTCTTATAACTCTGGACTTTAACTAGGCCATTGTAACACATGAACATACTTTAATTAATACACTCTAAAGTGGTCCGTTGCCCATCTTTTAACAGGATTTCTCCATGGATTGCCATGACTTCAGTTCAGTCTTCTTTATAGTAACCGTTTTCTCTGAAGAAAAGTATCCCCACAGCACGATACTTCCATCACCATGTTCTACAATGGGAAGTCTTGTTCTCCAACAAACTTTCTTAAATTTTCAAAAACAGCTGTATTTCTAATTAGATGGATTTAAAACCAATGCATTTTAGTTGGAAATCAAGTCTGCAAATAGCATAGATGGCATTTTAGCCATTGTAGCAGGAATAAATGGTAAATGGCCTGTAGTTGCGCTTCACTTAGTCGAGGGGAAGCGTTTTATACTACATTCGGTCAATCACCTTTTCACACACATTAATGCTGATGGTTGCAGCTACAGCTACATGTTACCTAATGAGCCACCAGCCGTTGTCAGATTTCCGCAGGACGCTCACCACGGCACCGATATTTACACATACTTCATCAACTACGGTGGAACTGTAGCTCTTGACTACTGTGTAAAGGATTTCTGCGGGAGGCACAAAAACCGCTTTAAGAAGGATTTTCTACAAATGACCAAACAGTGTAATCAAGACATTGATTTTTGTGTCCTACCTGTTTCTGGGGTCCCCCCCATCTCCTCTTCATCCTCCTCGTCTTCTAGCTTAACCAGGTAGGGCGCTGGAAACCAGGCCATCCTCTTGTCTTCATTCTCTACGAGCCACCATCCTGCAGAGGCAATCGTGCGTTGATGAGTGGATCTGGGGCTGTTTCAAACCCTGCCCGAGTTACGTTTTAGCTCACCGTTTCTGTCTTTGATGAGAATGTCGAGTTTCTCATCCACAGCCACTTTGAAAGGTTTGTTTTTGGTGTCTTTGGTCTCGTAGGAGGCCACACATCTGTAGGTCTCCGTGACGAACGGCTGAGTCACGTTCCCGCTGGTGTCAGTTCCAAAGCTCCTGATCTCGTCCTCCGAGGGTATGATCATGATGCTAAAAAAAAATAATTTTTATATATATATACATATACATAATATCTCAACGTTTATCAGCTGCATAAATACAATGTGTTTGTGCAATCAAAAATCTAAGCATTTAATGTCCCTTCCGTCTGAAAATAGGACTTTAACACTACATGCTTAGATCTAATTACAGTAACTCACCTAATATTGTAAAATATATATATATATTTCCTACAAAAGTAACGTAAAACTTCCTGTAGGTTCCGTAAAGGTCTCTGGATCTAGTAGTTTCAGCCCAAAATAACAATAAAAGAACGATTTGCATTAACTCCTGTATGGGAAGCTTTAAATTTTCAGTGTTTTTGTAACCATAACAAGTTTTATGCTGTCTACTACATGTCAAAACTTTATTAAATGAGTGATTTTTTATATGAGCCATTATTTAAATTTATGAATCTTTTTTTTTTTCTCCAGGGGGGTCTATTTGTGGGCTCTAGTGTCCCTTATATGACAGTAGCCAGACAGGTAAGGGGTAAGGAGAGAGGGGAAGACATGTGGCATCGGTTGTTGTTCTTAGTTTTTTATGCTTCACCAAAACTTTGGACATCTTAACTATATAAACTGCATTTATAAAATAGTAATTGTGTATGCATTAATCTTTGGTGTATTTTTGCTTTGCTTTTATTATGAAATCATTTTGAAATATCTATATAAGATTTTTGATATGGATTAAAGTTTTTTAGTTTCTTTTTTCAATCAAACTTTCCAATCTCAGAACGTAGGTATTAAAACCCATAATTACACGCTATGGTCCTTTCCTTAGAGATCTGGGAGACGGATAATGTCTTTTTCATTAATACAGTTTTGTTACAAACTCCCCCTTTTTAATTTAGCGAAACAATTTTTTTTTCTTCTTTATATTTGCTTGATTTTGCTTCTTTAAAAAAAAAAGATTGTGCATAATTAGAAAAAAATAAACAGACATCCATTTGAAAAATATCAAAGTTAGTCTCTGATTGAATTAGTAGTTTCTGGGTATTTGTGGAAAGGATGTCAGAAAGAGAAGACAAGACTTCAGGCTGAGTCCTAAGTTCATATGAGAAGGATTTGTGGACATCATGTTGTCACCATGCATATCAATGCTACTCTACAAACCAGTAGCTGTCAGTAAGCTGTGATAATCAAACATGGACCGAATAGAGGTTGTAGCATTTTCTTGTTTTTAACCATTTTCAAAAATGTCCAAACGTTGTTGGAGAAGTGTCTCTTGCCTGTTTTTGGTGAACTCCGGCATCAGCTCCTTCTCCTTTGGTTGCAGGAACTGCAGCAGCTCTGCGGACTGCGAGACCCGTTGATGGCAGCTCAGGAGTTCGTAACAGTATTTCTGCAAATGCTTAAGACGCACCAGTGATTTATAAGGTCCTTTGCCTTGGCTCTTCTGCTTCGCTTTGTTGCCCAAAAAAAAACAGAATAAGAAGTGTTTAATTCCAACTGTGTCTAGATAGACATTTATTATGTACAGCCGGCAACATGCACCCACTTTGAAATTTGGGGAGGATTCTGTCGTATTTATTTATTTTACTTCCAGATGGAAATTTCTTCTTTAGTTGTTTCTATAAGGTAAAAATATATGTATATATGAAGTTATGAAGCACAAGCTTAAGGAGTAAACGATGCCGGTTTAATACGCACATGCATTCCTCTGAACTCATTGAAGCTTCTGTAAACTACAATGTCATTCTGATCCGACCAAAGCACTGACATAATGTACATCTGAAAGAAGATAAACCAAGTTGTTGAAAACAGAAACGTCAACCAATAGTTGTTTGATAAAGCGAGAAAACTTGGCCTCTCCTTACTTTGGTTTTGTCCTTGTGTAGGATCCCAGTTAAACGGATGCTGATTGGAAAACGCTCCGGCTCCATGGTGCCTGGATGGATGGATGGACTTGACAGGAGGAGCAGTAAAGAGTTGCGGCAGAGCCCTCTTGGTCTGCTGGAGGAATGTGCTGGAAGCACTCTGCAGGTGAATTTATATATCCTCCATCAGGGGCAGGCGTGGCCGAACAACTCACAAAGACTCCTTTTTGTTTTCATGGAAAATCAATGATCATCCGCATAGAGGGAATTCCTGTGATGGTCCAAAGCCAACATTCTTGACGGTGAGAAATTTTAATAGGAGATTGTTTTATAGATCGAAAAAAACAAAAAACTGGCATTTGTTCAGTTTTGCTAAGAGATGTTTAATTCTATTCAAACCGAGTCGGACGATTCCTGCCAGTTAGAATAATAAAGACACTTTTTGTTTGTCTTTCTTGTTTTGCAGCTACAAGAACTCAAAGAACGCGTACAGAGTTAAACAGGATAACCAATAAAAATGACTTTAGAATGAATCACGGAGTGAAAATCATGTACAAAAACGCTGCATGAAATACATTTCTTGGTATATTTGAGCAGTAAAATAGATGTCACATTACTTTTATAAAGCAGCAGGTTAATGGTGTTTTTTTGTAATTCGTGTTATCAAATATTACATCATAAAACATATTTAGTATACATGTATTATCAAATGAATACATTTATACCAACAGAGTCTATGTGAAATAATTCTCCACATTTTGAATTATAAGCTTAATGGCTGTTGGAGATAAAAACAGCCCTCCCTTATATTGGGATTTTAAACTGGCAACCTGTAAATCTAAGAACAAAATCTTGCAGATGTGCAGAATGCTACAACACGCACCAGTGAACCAGATCCAGAGCATAATGCTGCCACCGCCATGCTTCACAGATGGGAAAATCTTCCTGGGTTGCATCACCTCAGTTACCTTTAAAATCCTTTAGTTCAATCTTTGCCTCCTCTGATCTTTTCATCAGAAGGTATTTGGCTTAAGGAAGGAACATGGCTTTGGAGACGTGATTTGTTTCTTTTTCAGCCTCTTCCATCCACAGTGATGTAATCTGGTTTCTCACTGGGTGCTCCTTGCTGCCATCTAGCGGTAGTTACTGTAAATACTCCACAGCAGCAATGTTTTCATCAATTCTCTGCACTGCCTATGGACAAAGTTAAAAACTCACCCAGAATATTTACACTCTTTAAATAGAAAATCTTAAAGGGTAATAGATTTTAAAGAGACAGTACTGAAGAACCCGGGTTCAAATAACCAATATCGACATTTGCATTTGTCCTCGATGTTGAACTGCTGGAACTTCTCACACATATGAATGTATTTTATAGAGAAGAGTCATTGGGAAAAACATTTGTAAAAAATATGTTTATTCAACTTCAAATGTCCACAAAGTTCAACATCTTCAAATGAGAGAATTCCTCATGATAGACTCCTACATATTTTTCTTTTTGATTGCACATCCTCTTTTTTGATACATGATTAATAATAAATGTTTTTTTTATTTAAAGCAAGATTTTCCAATTGTGATGATTGGATTTTATTTCAGTGTTAAATAAACTAACATACTTCAGCCAAGTCACCAGACTACATGCACTAGGTTTAACATCATCTCTGTTCAGGAAAGCCTAAAGGATCCAAACAAGTTGATGGGATAATAGATAAAAGATCATTTCCAGTTAGTTACACTAAACAAGTCCTGGCCCATGAAGCTCGTCTTTGAGAAGAGCTTGACGAGCGATTTCAATGTATAAGGCAGATTTTTCTTTTAGTAAGAAATTTGGATTTGTTTCTTCCTTGTTAGGTTTTTTTCACCTTAACCTTCAGCTCAGCGTTTTACAAAAACTCACAAAAGGAAACAGAACACTAAATGTTTGCGTGTCAAAGTCCAAACCCAGAATTCTCTAACTTGAGTGAAAGATAAAAAAAATAAAAATAAATCTTATTTCTCAAAAAAAAATTTTTTTTAGCTCGTAGTATAAATAAAAACAGAAGTACAAATTATAATAAACAGAAAATTTAAGAGGCAAGTGAAAATCTTTCTCAGAGCTATTTGGCTTGCATAGAAAAACCATCCGAGGAAACCGACCTTGTCCCTGACACATTCTGATCAGCTGTTTCACTTAAAACTATACACTCTTCATAAACTTGCATTGAACAACCTTCATATATTCTCTGTTATAATAATATCCTTTAATCATATCAACAATAAATCGCTATGGTTATTAAGCATCTTACTACTTTGCAAACCTTCACTAAAAGTGCAATGTGTCTTAATCAAGAATATATCGTGATCTGTTGTGAGGTTCAATAACACAAGAGAGAGAAAGAAAAAGCACCGAATGGTAAATAATATTAACAAAAAAAACAACCAATAAACATTCTTTTCTCATTAGCAGCTCAATCTAGACGTTTCCTAAGTTTTATCGAGTGTCATTCGACTCTCTCGCGTTCCTTTTTGCAAGTCGGCACCAGAGCACCTGGCCACTTCCACACGGAGAGGAAAACGGGGTCATCCAATCGGCGCGGTGGCGTTACGTTCCAGTTAGCTGCAGCTTAGTACAAGCCGTCTTCTTGATGCACAGTTTCTTTTATGTCACCGAAATTCATAAATAGGAATACTATGCTCCAGAATATGGTTTAGACTCAGTGACTGGTACCTGCAGAAATGAAATAAAAAGCTGACATAGAAAACTGTATCCCAAAAAAAAAAAAAAATAAATAAAAAAAGGAAAAAGAAAATGCTCTTTTGTGGAAAGTGTACTTAGGTTTACCACTCTGAGCTTCTGTGGTAATAATAGCCCTCAATGGTGGCTGTGGACTTCTGGAAGCAAATGTAGTAAAAGCCGGCGAAGGACGCTCCGCTGATGTCTTTAATCGTGTGGTCTGGAACCAGGAACTGCTCCTGAAAGAACCGATGGCAGCTGAAAGCCGGAGCATATCGTGGGAAAAAAGTAACATCTGCTTACCTTCCACCTCATGAAGATATAGTCACTGTTTTCCAATGTTTTGTAGTCAAAGTTGTCAGAGTTAAACGTTTTGAGATGCTTGTAAAAAGCCTGAAATTTTCCCTTTAAAAAGAAAAAAAAAAAGAAGAAAAAAAATTAATTCAAGATTCACTAAGAAGTTCGGATGCGTCGTTTAAACTTAGGTGTTCGACATGGATATCTGTTATGCAAGAAAGGCTCCAAAATGTAGGTAAAACGACACTAAATTGTAATGTACACATGCTTGTCACGAGGGTAATTATGTTCAGTTACGTATAAAAATTCCTCCCTCAAGCACCATGGACAGTGCTACCATCATGTTTCTCCCGATTGTTGCAGTGACTCGTATAACGAAGCCGGCTTTGTGATGGGGACATTGATGAGATCGTATATAATGTGCTGCTCCACTTAAAACATAGACTAGCTTATTCGAATAGTGCGTTAACCTTTTCATGGACCAATCATTACAGCTAATGATCTGATATTACATGTACATTTCATTTTTAGACGATAATACCGACCTGCACTGTAAAGTTAGTACAGGAAAAAAAAAAGTATAAAATTAGGGACAACGGCGTGATCATTATTATATACTGCTACTGAACCAGAGAAGAAGAAAATGGAAACACACCCAGTGCTTTCTGTCCACATCCTCATCAGCGTCCCACTTCCGTGTTAAAAAAGGCCGCCTGCGGCTGATTATTTCGCCAACAAAAAACGTTGTTAGGGTGGGAAACTCCTACAATAAAAAGGAGAAGAAAAAACACAATGTTGCTTTTTGATTTCACCAAAACATAATGTTGCTACTAAACTGCAGGACACTTTCTAGACATATTTTCGCATAGCTTACGGTGCATTTTCATTCGGACTTAAAGTACAAATATGAATTTCAATAATGTATGACGACTCAGGTCAGTGACAAAAAGGAAGAAGATTAATTGATGCATGCAACTTTTAGGCAATAGAAGGTGAAATAATATCAGCTATCATTTTTAATGAGACCTTTTGCTTTTGTTCTTATAATGAAAGGCCCTCTTTGAACCAAAAGACCCATGCCGGGGATGTGGCTGAACATTCCTACGGTGTTAAATCTTGCTCATAAACTGTTTCGACACATAAATGTGGACCTTTCAAGCTTCTCGAAACCCCAGTCAGCGACAAACCAGACTTTGTGAGACAAACGCCTTCCTTCCTGACGTCTCAGGGCTCGACAGCGGCTGTGCTTCCAGAGGAGGCTGAGGAAACTTGGGATGTCTCCCAAGATCCTTAGCAACTTCTACAGCTGTGTCATCGCGAGCCTCCTGACCGGCTGCGTCACCGTGTGGTACGGCAGCACATCTATGGCGGACCGTACACGTCCGCAGAGAGTGGTGAAGACTGCTGAGAAGATCATCAGGACTCCACTGTCCTCTCTGCAGAGCATGTACCACCACAGAGTCCACAGGAGGGCTGCCTCCATCCTTAAAGACTCCACCCACCCCCAGCATGGATTGTTCACACTTCTGCCTTCGGGCCGAAGGTATAGAAGTGGGAAATGCAAGACCACCAGGTTGAAGAACTCCTTTTTCCCCACTGCCATCAGACTCCTCAATCAACCTCGTTGATAACCCTGCACCATACTCTCTAAATGTTTACATGTCACCACTATTCTCTGAGGCACATGCTCACTTTACTGCAATAATGTATATAATGTTTATAATTGCACTACAGATCTCTTTTATCATACTACTGTAATCATGTATATATTGCACCTTGATGTACATTTTTTAACTTTTATTCATCTATGGCATATTTGGCGAGAAGCAAAGAAAGAATTTCATTGTACAAGGAAACTTGTTTCTCTATTGTGCACATGACAACGAACTATTTGAATCTGTAAAGATTTTATAACGAATGCAAAATGACGACGGAGCGGGAAAAGCACCGGACATGTGATGTATGCAGTGTTTATTGGCACATAATCGAGATGCGCCAACAATGTCCTGTGATGTAGTGAACCATTTGTCTTTCGAATGAATGAGAAATCCTCTTCTAGACATTTATTTTTCCAATAGTAAACATTTAACAAAACCCATGAACAACAGCTGCTCGTCCTCCTTTGACAAAACGTTGCTTTGTTGACCCTTTCTCCCTATATGTGGCATAATATAACAGGGATCTGGCTGAAAGTGTCTCAGATTATACCACTGTAATCATTCTAGCCTTCTCTTGTTTCAGCTGGTCTGCAGTAAGCATGAACCAGACTTTGTTCAGCCTCTGTAGGCATACAGGGTTAGGCTTCCTACGAATGTCCTGGTTTGCAAAGCCTACCTCAGTCAGGCCTTTGATCTTCAGGTATCCACACAAGTAGGAGTCCTCCACTGTCACATGCTGTTCGGTGCAAACAGATTAAGGTAGATTTAGTTATGTGTCACAAAGTTAAAAAAAAACAACAACAACCCGAAAACCCCCAAAACAAATCAGATCTTTCATTTTAAACAGAGAAACTAGTAAATAAACATCTGCAACTGGATTGCTACAAGCTATAAGGCCTTTTAGACATTTAGAAATAAATAAAAACGGTAATTTTAGGTAAAAAAAATCTTCTTTTTTTAAATTACCTGCAGAACAACTTCGACATCGTAGGAGTTCCCCTTGCTTCTCTGGTAACCCCGATACTGCGCGCCGCTGTAGAGCAGCGAGGTGGCCACGCCGGGCTGACGCGCGTTGATGGGCGCCGGGGGAACAAGACAGGCCGAGGACGGACAGGCCGCGCCGGCTACACAGCGGCACTCGGCTCGGACAGGCATGGCGGGCGCTGGAGAAACGCCGTCAGCAACCGTCATGAACGTCAACAGTCAGCACACGACAGCCGAGGACTTCAAAACGGGACTGACAGCCTTTTTTATTCGCACAAAAACAACCGCGAGGCGGCGGAGACGTGTCAGCCTTCATTAGGACCGCTGGAGCGGGGACGAACGTTGCAACACTTCCGGTTATACCCACAGCCTCCTTGGATTTTATTGGTTAAGAACCAAGCTCATGTGTGTGTGTGTAGCGTGGTTCTTATTGGATGATGTCGCGCAAGGCATTCTGGTAGATGTATTTATATACTTATTTTTCTTAGATTCAATATAGCTACAAAAAAAAAAATTATTAACATTTACCATCTACAAACAGATAAGTGTTCAAGAGTAAATATAAAATAAGCCATACTCATGCCACATTTTTTTTTTTTATTAAAGAAAATTGGTATTAGTTTTCTTTGACTTAACAAATATGACATATCTATATCAGTGCATAAACATTTTGATTAAAAACAACAAAATATAATTAGATGAATAAATTATATTTGCTTAATATTGTAGTCGTTCACAAATTGTGGGTGACACTGATAATCCAGTGCAGTAAGATATTGTAACACCTCACTGCAATTTCTCCAGTTGTGTCTTCAAGTAGACGGCGTATCGTTGGATGTCTGAGATGCGCACGCGGTTCCTTTTCTCCTCTCGTTCCTGCATCTACAATCGTGCATCACCAAAGATGTTGCGGCTGGTTTTTCACATAAGCTGAACGCAATCTTGTGTGTTGAACGGAAAAGTTCTTTACTTCTTTAATGATAGCTGCTCCGGAGTCTTGACATTTTGTAACCCACTGCGTTTCTGTGTCGTCCATCGTCTCCTGGAGGTCATCCTGTCTGGCCGAATCATCGCCTGTATTCAGCTGCACATAAAAGATATTTTTGGTCTGGGCAGCAGTTTATTGGTACATTTCAGTAAAAATAAAACAAATCAACAAACAAACAAAACCCCACAATGTTGGCAATTGCTGACTTCTACTGTAGATAAAAAAAAATATTTCAAACTAATTTCAAACCATGAAGCTAATGGCATCTATTGAAAGGGCATATTAAATGTTGCAGTAGTTATTATTACTTGAAACATGATTTGCCATTAAATAGTGTGCACATTTGTGTTAAAAAGGTCGGAGTCATCCAAAGTAAACCCTAGTTGCCATATTGCCAAAGAACAAAAGTTTATATCTGCTGAAGAGCTTCACAAAAAGCCACTCACCAACTCTGAGATTGAACTGTCCAGTAGTTTGATGTTGTCCTGAAACAAAAGCGGAGGCGTGAGTAAAAGATTTCTTCTGCAACCGCTGAACAGATGAATAGCTGGTAGAAAACATACAAACACAATCTCGCGTAGACTTACATCCAGATTTCTGACTAACTCAAACTCCAGAGTCAAGAGGCTTTTGCAGAGCCGGGAGATTTCCTCTTGGCAGTCATTGATTTTGATCTTTTCTACCTCTGGGTCTTGGAGCTTCTTGAGTTCTATCTTCCTCTGGAAAAAATACCAAAAAAAACAAAAAACCCTTAGACAACAATAATAAAAACAGGAATAAGAAAGCACTTAATATCTAGAATAAAGAGGAATCTGATCGACTCGATTCTAGATATTTGTAAAGTAATGTCTGCCTTCTCGGTTTGCCTGTGTGTGCTGCTCTTCAAAGTCTGCTAGAATCTGCGACGCCCTCTGCTGATAGAAGGCCTCAGTCTCCATCTGGCCATTGAAGAAAGAGCCCAACTCTGTCTTCATTTGACTGTGTTCCTCCGAGTCTACTGCAAATATCTGCGAGCAGAGTTGAATTGTTTGGCTCTCAACCGTGAGTTGAAAGTCAAGGAATTTAAGAGATTTAGTCAGCTGTGTGCAATTCGATGAAATAATACGTGGGCAAAGAAAACGGAGGATATGTCTGAGGCTCGGAAGCAACGTCTGGAAGGGACTCGGGCCTTGTTGCTTCTGCGTCGTCTTTTAAGTTGCTGTAAAATGATCCTGATGCATCCTGTCAAGAAGAAGAACCTGAATCAGACGAAATAATACATTATATAACTGTTTTTAAAACATGTGATTGTCGTCGTACTTCGTTTAGCTTAGCTTTCTGGTTTTGCATCTCTTGATGTTTCAATTTCTTCAGCTCCAATTTGTATTTGACAGAGGCCTCTTCTCGCTGTGTGTCACAGACAAATATGTCTCACTTTGTGAGGATTCACTAATGAGGGCTACAAGCTACACTGGTGCTTTAAATAGACTTATTATGCATGCATAGCTGCTTCAGTAAAAATATGTACAATTTTCGGACGTACCATCTTTGGGCCAATCAAAATGTTGTCTAAGAGGGTTATATTTGGGAGAAACGCAGCAATATAAAACGAGTAATTCCCCTTCTGTGCGAAGGGATTTCCAGCGACGGAGAGTTTGAACAAGCTTTTGAACTTCCTGAGGTAGAGCACCTTTAAAACAGACAGGATGTTCACAAAGTCATGCAGATGTTCTGGAATCGTACATAACATTAGTTTGATCAAACGAAAGTAACGTTTACAGATTCCAACTGTCCGATGAGGTTTTGGGAGACGAAGAAGTGAGTGAGCTTCTCCAGCGCATCCATGTTCTTCAGAAGAGAGATTCGGTTGTAGGACAGATTCAGCAACTCAAGCTTCCACAGGGAATCCAGACCCTCAATGTTCTCTATCCTGTTAGATGACAGATCTGCCAACACATTTAAAAAGGAACAACAGATGATATGTAAATGTGAAGCGCTGTCTGAACGTCGTGGTATTTTTGCAAGTCTCCTGCGGAGAGTTTAATCCCTTCTGCCATCATGTGTTGGGGCAAAACAACCTGATAAAGACGGCTGGTTCTGTTCCGGGGAGTAATGTGGAACAACTGGGGATGATGGTTCAATAACGATGATGGTTGAGACAGAGAATGAATGCAATGGTCTCTTACTGAGCCAGGTCAGATTGGCCAGGCGTTCCAGGCCCCAGATCTTCTCTATGAGGTTGTTATTAAGATCCAGCCTCACCAGAGACGTGTAATCATGTAGGAAGTCCATCTTAACAATCTCTGGAAACAACAAATACAATCAGACCCAAAAACATTGGAAACAAAGCAGAAATTCAAAAGCCTTTCTATGTTTGCTATCCTCTTCACCTTTGAACTCCAAGCGTAAACGGATGTATTCACTGCGGTTAAGATTCTCATGGTTGAAGTTTTTTAGGGCGTGTTTTTCGGTTTCACTGAGTGGCTCCACAGAGGTTTCCTGTAGGATCTCTTCTTCTGTGGAGCTAGATTCGGAATCCATGTTGTTTCCGTTTCCTCTCTGTGGAAGGAGGCAGCAGTAGAAATCATGGGAGAGTTTAAAAAAAAGGAGAATAAATTGATAAGTATGACGTTTACTGTCTAAAAACTTAACGGGCTCTTCTTTTTATCAACATAAAGTCTGAGAAAACAACAAAAACAAGCGACACCTTCGCGTTCCGTTGCTCCCTTTGTTTTATATCCAGTTACCTAGCAACAGTTACCCAGCAACATGTTGCCGCGTTCGAATATATTCAAAGGTTTGAATAAATAATCGTTTTTATATTATTGAAAAAATAACTAACCCAGCAGTTTATTTAGTTAGATGTGAGGCATTGCCTTTATATGAACGCTCTAAATAGAGGTTTTGTTTTTTCAGTTTATACCGTGTCACGTAGCAACAGGTTGATGACAAGATGCGTTCAAGTACATTCAGGCTTCGCAGTTAAAACAAAAACAAAAAGCATTTTTTTTGTTTTGTTTATTTAAATACGGAAATAAAAAATAGGAAAACTCGTTAAATCCCTTTTACTGACGCTTTATCTTACGCTCTTTGATAATTTCGCGAACTATTTTTTCAGACGCGGAGCTACCTAGCAACCGGTTTTTCTCTGACAAGCGTTTCAGCCACACGAGCCCGGGGTCGATCTCATTCCATCCAATAGGATCATTCAGTGGGCGGGGTTTAGCTACACAGCATCCTTCTCTGGGCCTCGCTCAGCCTCACTTATTCCCAAAGCGGATCATTTGTTGTCAAAAATGGAGTTTCTGCTTGGAAATCCTTACAGCACGCCTGTCGGCCAGTGTGTAGGTAGGCGAAGCCGCTACTTTCTTTACAATAGACGTGCTGGTTTGGCTTTAAAACTGATATATATATATAGGGTTAGAAATGTAGAGCGAGCTTCGCTGGCATCCTCTTAGGAAACGTCATCCCCCTCGGAAAGAGCTCTCAGCTAATGTTAGCCAAAGAAAGAACGGAATAACTTCTCTTTACTCAGTTACGTGTGAAGATTTGAACCCGCCTGCATCTTTGAGGACACTTAATAGCCGCCTTTAAGGACCTCAGGTCACTGAGAGGAGCTGTGAAAGTAAAGTGAGGATGTTTGACTTCTTTGCCGAGATTGTGCTCACAGTCGCCAACAGCAGAGGACCAGATTGTTCGGTCGGCGTCGTCGTTTTTTCCAATTCAAGTAACATTCACACTCTTTAATAATGCGTCGCTTGTTGCAGACCTGCACAGGTAAAGGAGACAATTTGTTGTACCACACCCCACGTGGGCGTTTTGAATGACTCCATCATGTTTGTTTTGATTCATCATGAAGTCATTCAGCTACAATATACTTTTGCAACTGAATCTTTCCAAATGTACTTATATGAATAGTTTATTTATGTGTATGTGATTCATATTCATGTTATATTTGATTTTTGATTTTTATTTTATGAAAATATTTATTCATATCTTCTATTTCTATTTAGATATCATTAATTTCAAGGTACCACATCCAAGTTTATAGTGTCTAGTCTCTAGAAGCTGTTATTTATTAGAAGAAAAAAAAGGAATACATACAGATTTTACGCAGATTCCTTTATGTTTTTCTCAAACTTTTTTATGATTTATGGTTTCAAAATTAACGATTTCAGCAAACTTTTCCGCTAGAAGGACTTTTGGTGCTAGTTTCTCACTTCTATACATGTTTTGTGATACGGATCCATGGCAAACAGCATAAACTTTAAATTATACCTCAACTGACTCGAGTGTCATGCGTTTTACTGAGACATGGCCACAGGATCATATCTCCGACTTCAACCTCTACGAGTAGATGGGGGGGAAAAGAAAAGGAGGTGGAGTAGCAGAGCAGTTTTACTAAAGTGTCCGTAAAGAAAGTTCACCAGTGTTATCTTGGCGACCGCTCACATCGCACCCTCACTTGTGGCCAAGAATACACATGATAACATCAGCTCAGCTCTTGCTACGCCGCAGGCACAACACCTCAGTGCGTCTGTGGCAATATTTGGTCATTTTAATCATGTCATTTAAACTCTTTGTCGGCTGCTCTGCCAGATAAAACAAGAAGTTAGATGTAATTTCCATTTTGGCTCAATGAAGTAGGTCTTCAGTTTGTTTTTCAATTGAATTTAAATTGTGCTATGATTGTTAAATGGGCTCTTGTCGTAATCAAACAAATTAAAACGCCGCTTTTATCAGAATTTTAAATTGTGTTCTGTTTAAATGCGAAACTTAGCATAACTTAGCATCCTGTTTTTGATTATTTCACAACTGTGATTCAGATCATTTGTATTTAACATAGGATACAACTTAAAGACTAAAAAGGAAAACTTCAAACAAAAAAAATAAAAAAATAACATGATTACACAAAAATCACGGTGGAAAAATAACATTACCATCATAAAGTGTTTACTGTATCTTCTTGATCTCCAAGAATGGCACAAAGAGCTCGCCAGATAAAAAGCAACACTGGATCAACAGATGTTGTCTACAAAGAAGCCTCAATACAAATTCATTTACTAGCTAATTTAACTAGTAAATGAAAGTAGCTGCCACCCACCGCTTCATATGCAGTATGTTTAAAGGCCTGCTTTTTTTAAAATATTTTTATTAGCCTATATGTTAAAAGAATTAGATAACCTTTTTTTTTTTTTTTTTTTTATAACCTTATTTTGTCTTTTAATATATGTAAATCAAAAGCAAAAAACTGTGCACCAGGATCACTATTAATCTTTGTGTTACACCGTAGATTTCCCCCCTCTGCTTCGTAAGTTAGTTTGCCAAGTATTGGGTTTCGGCACCACACAGAGCCGCCGGTGTCCTCGGGCGTTGCGTGGGGGCTGTGACCGAACGATCGCGATCCGCCCCCCCCCCTCCGTCTGGAGATGGGCAAACGACCATCGCACCTGGCCCAAACATGGCCGTGGCGGAGGGAAATGTCAGACGATCTTTTATTTCCTTTGTTTTCAGACGTGGCTGAGCAGGTTTAATACTCTAACACAATGAATAACAATTGTGTCGTCAAGGCCAGCAGTTTAAAAAAAAAATAAATAAATGGAGAAAGGAAGTGGCTTAAAGGTCCGCATTGAGGCAAGACAGGCCGGAGAGGGATCTTTGCAGCTTTGTTGGCGCGTACACGGTACGGCCCGACACCGGCGGCATGTGATCCAGTGGCTTCAGTTTTGCTGTGTCAGTCACCGAGACCTGCTGATGTCGGGAGGTCTTTGCCACCAAACCGTCACGAATTGATGCACTTATTTTCATCACCGTAGCAGCACTTGTACAACGCCATTCGTACACACGTCTTTATTTATTTATTTTTAACTACATGTCTGTCGTTTTTTCCTCCTTCTCTATGTCCTTCCCTGACTTCACAATCCTTTTCGAGGAGCTTAGGTGAAGATTTTTGTGGTTAAATCCTTGAAACTCGACCCGTAGATGCTCCCAGTGACCGGAAGATTGCCGCTTCTATAGGTCTATTTACACTTACGTTTTCCGCATCAATCAGTCAAATCAAAAAATACTTTATTTATCCTGAGGGGAAATTAAAAGCTCCATATGCATGCCTCCATATTTATGACATCGTACTCAATACTGCAGCTACGCCTTTAACGCGAATTCGTTTAATTTCCAGTGAGGTCCAACTATAGATTATGTTTGTACATTGCCTCTATCAAAGGACCCTCAGATTTATATAAACCTACTGTTTAAACTATGTTTTTAAGGTTCTTATCATATAGTTTTGGCACCTTAATTTTGTAATATCAGTGTTTTGCTGACCTATGACGGAGCTACGCCTCATATTCAAACCCACAAACTCCCATCAGCCTACGTCTCATTACCTGCTGCCAAACTTTGAATAGTTTAGGTATTTCATGTTAGATTTTAATGGATTTAACCACATTTCTTTACCTTTTGAGATATGAGTTTGTGGGTGGGGTTGGTCAAGAACAGATCTTGTTCTTTTGCTCCAGAGCTTGTCACCACGGTTGAGCGTAGGAACTTGCATGGAGCCGCAAATCGTATCTCTTCACCACAACAGTCCGGTAGAGCGTTCACATCACCGCAGACGCCGCACCATCGGGCCGTCGATCTCGTTCATTTGTGAACAAAACCACGAGATGCTTAATCTACCTTTTTACTGGGTTAGAACATTTCCAGCTCAGGACGTAGTGTCGGATTTGGAGGTACTTTGAGAGTAAAATACCGTTGACCTTCCTCCAGAGAGAGCCACGGACGGAGGCCTACAGAGCGAGGACTGGACTCTCAACATGGAGATCTGTGACATCATTAATGAAACCGACGAGGGGTGAGCTATTTCATGTTATTATTATTATTAGTGCGCTTATGGTCCGGAAAACACTTAGCTTCCCTCTGCGGCTTGTAATGGAGCGTGCCGTCTGATCCCCGCACGGTCAGACCGAGCGACTGAAGCGGATAATGCACCGCCTGCGGTTATTTGCCAGACGTCGGCACACCAGACAAAAAACCCCTTTTTGTTTGTTGTTTTCCCTCCGTCACCGAATGACCGAATCTAAGATTCCTGCTCCTCGGCTGGCCTCCTTTCAATGAAACACGCCTGGTTCGTTGTGAAGTACTGGCGGAATCGGGGGGATAGGAAAAAAAGCCGCCTTCCCAAACTCTCTCCCTGCAACAAACACAGAAAGAGGGGAAAAAACATGGCAACGTTTCGTCCTCCAGATGTTCAGCAAAAGCTGCCGACCCCTTAAAAAGTAGATGAGTACGATTTGAAGAACCTTTTGTTCGCCGTCGTCCTGACACGTGCTCGGCGCGGCTTTTGAACAGAAAGCATTGCAAACGTGTGACGGCAGATGGTGTTTACTTGAACCCAATGAAACAGACACAGATGCCGTACTAATATAAAAGAATGTGAGACTTTTCCGACTTTATTTCCTGCCGACATCCATCTTTATCGGTTCCCGCAGCCTCACTAAGTACCTGTTACGAGCTTATGAATGAGCTCATACCAGCTTATTATGCCCCGTCTTCATTGAAGGGAAGGATAGTATTAGGCAGAAAGCCAGCCTGAGCTCTTTATGCACGGGTAGCTTTGATCTCGCTTTTTGGGAGAGGCGTTCTGTAGTCACTCAGAAAGGAGAAGAAAATACACAGGCGGATGGTGTGACGGCTCTCCTCCGTCTCCCTCAGATCGTTTCACTCAGACACGCTGGCATCTGTTATCATGGCACCGAAAAAGAGCCCTTTCCTACGGAGCCGGTGGCGTTTACGCTCTTAATGCCGTTCTCTTTCCAGCCCGAAGGACGGCGTGCGGGCCCTGAAGAAAAGGCTGAGTGGCAACCGGAACTACAGAGAGGTCATGCTGGCACTGACGGTAGGTTGCTCGCACTGTCAGTCGGATGTGATGATGCTGCCCGATGGCATTGGGTGCAAGAATCAAGAATCAGTTTATTCATATAGCGCCAATTTATAACAGGTGTCGTCTCAAGGCACTTCACAGAAAATCAATTAAAATCAAAGATACATCATAACAAATCAATGTTAAAAAGTTTCCAATCAGTGCAGTGCAAAGAAAGCTCAGATGTCGGTAAATGTGTTGCAGTTCAGTTATAAAAGGCCATACAGGTAAATGTTGTTATAGGGGTAAAAAGCCCCCCAGATATTAAAGTAGAATCTGGAACTAAGAAACATGACTCTCCAAGTATAACCTACAGAAAGTGATACCAAGATTTGTATACTTTCTATTGCTCCTCATCTTTACCTCCTTTATTACCTTCCTTCCCCTTTTACATCATACCTCTTTCTTTGTACTCCTTCCATTGTTTTTTAGTTCCTTCCATGTTTTTTTTTTTAATGCAACTTGTAGAAACTCTGCAATAATAGTCCTGTTGGCCTCTTGTTTGATACATATAAAAGCCTCTTGTTAATTTAATGGCTTTAAAGACCCGTCTCTGAGAATTAGGAGCCCACAGGAACAGCACACCAAACGTTTACCAAACCTAATGCCTTTGGAAATTCCTTCCATTTCCCCTCCGCCACGCTTGTTCGTACCGCGTCTTCATGACCGTCGCTCTGTCCGCAGGTGTTGGAGACGTGCGTGAAGAACTGCGGTCACAGGTTCCACGTCCATGTGGCCAACAGAGATTTCATTGACGGCATCATGGTGAAAATCATCTCCCCCAAAGCCAATCCTCCCACCATTGTGCAAGACAAAGTGCTCTCCCTGATACAAGTAATGACGATTTAGCTGTTATTTTTAACCAGAACATTAGAAAAGTCTTTAAAAAAAATCTTTTTAAAGCTCCAAACTGCATTTAAAGGTTTTAAGCTGTAGAACTTTTTCATTGTGTTTGTGATGCTACAACCATAAAACGGCTCATTACGGTTCATTACGCTCCACTTTCTAGTTGTTGCACAGCAATTTTTATTTCATTGCCTCAGTGAACAGACGGTGTCTCTTTAATAATTTAACAGGTTTAGCGGAAGGAATGTTTTGTAGTGTTTAAATATTTATGGAGAAGCTGCTTTTTTTCACCCGCATTTGAGTTTCAGTGATTACCAGTAACAAATTAAAGTGTCTGCACAATTTGTTTATTTGTGACAGTCCTGGGCCGACGCCTTCAGGAGCAGTCCGGACCTCACCGGCGTCGTCCATATTTACGAGGAGCTGAAGAGGAAGGGCATCGAGTTTCCAATGGCGGACCTGGACGCTTTGTCTCCGATTCACACGCCGCAGAGGGTAGGCGAAGCCGTTTCTGCATGCGTGGGGAACATGCAGAACGTTTTTTCTTTCAAACCTCAGGGCACGCCTGAAGTCGACCCGGCGATGATGAAGTACCTCGCTCCCAACACCTCGGCTCCCAAACCCAGCCAGCCGGCTCCCGCCGCCACACAGGCCTCCAGCATCCCCGGCCCGGTCACTGCGACTCCTGAGCAGGTGATGCTCGACCTAGAGCTCCATTAAAAAAAAAAAAGTTTTACGGCCACTTGTTTGTAATTGATGAAAGGATAAAAGCAGATATGAAGACGTTAACTCGAAAGCCCCTTTATCAAGTAATTACGCCTTCAGATTGCCCGGCTGCGGAGTGAGCTGGACGTCGTGAGAGGAAACATTAAAGTCATGTCGGAGATGCTCACCGAGCTTGACCCAGGCCAGGAGGACGCTTCTGATCTGGAACTGCTCCATGTAAGATCCATTTGATACGCTACTTCAAACTCTGCTAATGCGGAGAGAGAAACGGTCGAAAAACGAATTAATCCTTCACCATTCTGCTATTAAATATTCCCTTCAGCTTCTCTAGTTTGTGACATATAACAAGGGACGGCATAGCGTTTATTGACGGCCGGTGACAAGTCAGAATCACGAGGGGTGTGTGTTGCTGCAACCTTATTGACAAAAATGTTTGTCTCTGTTGTTATAGCACTCGGTGTCCACCAGGAGGTGGGGTGTGTCAGGTTTTCACACCAATGGCAGCTTAGTGGGTGAAATTCCCTGAACTGGCAATCAGCCAGTGTTACAGGGACCGTGTAGTGTTGAATCTCCCTTGGCCAAATCCATTCAAGTATCCATGTCAGCCCCACAGATCTGGCTTGCCGCTCACAAACTGCTGCCAGTTATAATCGTGTACATTTTTTATTTCCTTTCGCTGCAAAAAAAGAAAGAATAAAGCGATGCAATGGAGCAAATATCCTTAATTTCATTATTTGTTTGTGAAATGTCTGCACAGTTTAATTTTGTTAGCGCCGTGGGGTCCTCGAAAGCTCTTTTGTCTTCTGTGTCCCTTCCCTCCGTGCATCAATCTGTTGCCATGTCCCACACCCCGTCCCCCGTCCCCGTCTAGGAGCTGAACAGAACGTGCCGCGCCATGCAGCAGAGGGTGGTCGAGCTGGTAAGCCGCGTGTCCAACGAGGAAGTGACCGAGGAGCTGCTGCACGTCAACGACGACCTCAACAATATATTCCTGCGATACGAAAGGTGCCTCGAAACCTAACAACAGATGCTCTGATGGTTAATCCGTGAAGTGTTTTGTCTCGTCTCACGTTGCAAAAACATCTCGGTTATATCCGTTGTGGATAATTTTTTTTCCCCCTCCTCCTTACAGGTATGAGAGATACCGGTCGGGCAGGGCTGCGCAAAACAGCGGAGTAAGTTTCATTAAGAAATACGTTCGATTGTACTTTCACATGTGCCTGTTAATCCAACGCTAAATATTAATGTCTGACATCTTTCAAACAAGATTCATTATGTTTTGGTGAATAAAGTACTGACATTAGTTCACCAGCTAGAACCACTGCTGTACTCGCATCAGCAGTGTAACAAGTTACAACCTTTAACCGACATGTTGGCAGCTGAACCCGCTGCATTTACTGTGTTGGCTTTTGTCCCCTGTGCTGATCTGATCCTTACTTTCCATTGATTTGTCCAGAGTACATTTACTTTTTGGATGCTTGCGTTTATTTTATTGGGGCTTTATGTGATTGACAGACACAGGGCAACACATTATTGCAGTGAGGAAGGGAACACATGTATTTCAGAGTCTTTTATAAATATCTATAGTCACTCTGCAGTAGCTGCCTAAATCGATGGCCCACTTATCGGTCGTTCAAAGCTATGCAACAAACTTCTTATGTCCTGTTTTTAGTGTGCAGTGATGTTGGTCAGTGCTGAAGGGTAGATAAAAAGATTTAAACATGGATAATCACATGTAATATATCCCTGAGGTGGAACTATCAAGAATAATGGACGAATATTAATCTGGATGTGTAAATACTTAGAGGAACACCACAACGGTCTGGTTCTAGGTGGTGTAGCGTTGGGTGGCTGGTAAAAATGTAGATATTTGTCAACATTTTGATTAACCAAATCTGAGATCTTCTCTAGTTAATTATTATTTGCAGCTTATGTTGGTTTGTTATATCGATCCCTCTGAAATGAGGGAACGGGGTCAAGGGAAGGAGTAGCTTTCGAAAGCATTTTAATCAGCGAAACGATAAATACGGCTTCAAAATATTGGCCAAAACGGTCAGACTTTAGTCTCCTTTAAAATACCTTCAAATCAGCCAATCTATGAAACAAAACGTGAGTAATCTGCCATTTAAGTGAGTTTCCGAAACAATGAGCCGACTGTTCAGTTCTCTAAAACGTCTCTCTTCCTCTCTGTCCTGTCAGATGTTGGCGGAGGCCACGGAAGACAACCTCATAGACCTCGGCCCGGGCTCTCCCGCCGTGGTAACGCCCAGAATAATGTCCAGCCCTCCGTCCAGCTCTGCTCCCAGGGCCGCGGCCTCTCCTGGCCACAACCCTTCCACTACTTCCGTATCTACTGCAATTGCTAGCCTTGGTGAGGACAAAGCTAGTCAGAGGGCTTTTTTAAAAGCATTCCAAACGCAGGAACAAGTTCCCGTTGATGTTGAGTGCTCCCTTAGGCTTAGTTCAAATGTAAATAATAATAATAATAATAGATCATATTTTTAAATCTAAACTCAGTGGAGTTTGCTATAACCTCTCTGGCCCTCTTCATCGGTTTAACAGCAGTTTATAGGGCAAAACAAGCTCATTTTTAAATCAGACTGTAATTATGCTGTTGAGGGGAGATCCTCCTTCGCCGGCCCTGTCAGTCTTCCTCTCCTCGTCTCTTTCATCCAGACATACGTTCTGACAGTGTGAGCGGTACCTTGACGTCCCTCTCGGCCCACAACAAGGATGACTTTGACATGTTCGCCCAGACCAGGAGCAGCTCGCTGGCCGAACAGCGCAAAAAGTAGGCCTTCACATCGATAGCTGTTAACGCTTTATACTGTATTGTAAAATTAGCGTGTCCCTCCTTCCTGATATTTCCTGTGTGCATTTCAACGGTGACGGTTTACAGAGCTGTGCACGATTATCGTTATGGTTTACGGTCACGCTTTCCCCTTTCAGCGTACGTGCGGGTTTGTTTCCGTGCTTCTGAATCCTCGGTGTTAACTTTAGCTTCTTCGGTTTCACGCGCAGTGTAAAATATGAAGACCCCAATGCTCTGGGAGGCCTAGCCTCGGCTTTGGATGTGAGACAACAAAACACAAGTGGGGTGAGTACGTTTAAGCATCCGCTTTGGAAAAAATGTTTTAAATTAGACGTATAGATGTGTCCGATTGTTTTGTTTTTTAATATCTCCCCGCAGTCGATGCTGGGTTACGATGCTTGCGCTACGGTGTCTATCATTCATTTCTGTGATTAATTGGCCGACCCATGTTGCTTATGTTTACGACGTTAATTCTAGAGGGCCGCAAGAGGACAAGTCTAGATTAAATGCCGACAGTCGGTCAGAAGCAGATTGAAACTACTGCTCTGTTATAATGAAGCGTTCGTTTATCCATCCGACTCGGACGTCCGAGAACGTTGCCTAGCGACACGCTCCGACGTCCGAGATAAACTCGGACGTTTTTCTTTCTTTCTCGGATGAACTCCGAAGAGACCGTGGAAAATTTCCGTCTTGGATATCGAGATGTTTGCGTAGTGTCACTTTCATTATGTTTGGAACACTATGTTGGTTTAAATGACGATTCCAGTTACTCATATAACTTTTTCTGCGTCCATAACTGTGGGTACGGGGGTCCGTGTTTGGTGAATGTCTTTAGGATTTCTTGCAGAAGATAAACAATGAAATCAAGTGAAAATCGCATGGGGAATAAACAAAACGGGAGCGCCTGGTACTCGGCTAGTGCTACAGCAATAACGGCTCTCCTGGTGTTTTTCATGTCTACCGAGTCGGGCCTCGGAAAGGTTAAACGAACGCAGCATAAGTCCCAGACATGTTTGATCTGCATCTTTTGACTTTAAGGAAGATGGATTTGGATCAAAAACAGACATTGACGGTTCGTTCTCCCAGAAACTCTGATTCAGGACTATTTGGTTGGTTTTCTTTCCCTTTCTCAATAAACTTTAGTGTTTATTTAAAAGTTATCTCTGAACCAATTTAGTCAAGTTTTAGTAAGTGATCTTTAAGGAATTTATTTTGATTTAAGTTATTTTCCCCCTCTTTGTTTCTCTCATCTCCATCTTTACGGAACGACACTTGATTTATCTTTTTTTGTCCTCCTTATTTTAGTTTTTTTTGTAGTCCTGTGAATGAAAGTCGTCTCTCACACTTTTGACTTCTCCTCTGTCTTTCTCTGGACTGTGTGCTTTGCTGTGGTGGGGGCCGTTCTTCTCTTGTGTAAGGTCTTGTTCTGTTGTTGATTCAGCTGAGGGTAAAGGGGGATGATAACCCAGCAGATCAGGAGCTGCCCATAGACAGCTGGCTTATTACCCAAGGAATGGTGAGGACTCCATCCTGCCCAGTGTGTCCTCCTAGCCCTCCCTTCATGTTTACCAGCGTCCACACTACCATGATCTATCCTCATTGGCGGCTTTAGTTGTTTGTTTTGCCTCACATTACCCCCTCAGATTTTTCAAACCTCTAACCAACTCCAATAACAATGTTTATTCACCTTAAGCGTTCACTTTCATTTTATCACAGATGTATTCTAAAGGTGGGGAAAAGTATGACCAGAAAAACTATTGTTACATGCAAGGTGGCTTTATTAAATTATTTTAAATGGATTTGTAAAAAAAACAAAAGGTATACAAAGTTTTAGCTAAATCCTTGTTCTGCACTACTTATGGTCAGTTAGTTTGCACAAATGCATTTTTTGCACATTTTGCTGTACATATAATTCTGACTGTTGAGTTGCATTTGAAATTTACAGCATTTTTACATTTCAGAGCATTTTATATTTAATTTCATTTAGAACTACTACTCAAAGTAGTTATAACTGTGTGCACTGTCTTGACTGTGTGCTGCAACTGCGAAGTAATTTCCCTGCTGGGATGAATAAAGTACTTCTGTTCTATATAGAGCCTCAGTTTAAAATCTATTTATTTATTTATGATGTGACAAATTTTGCCCACCTCTATTATACTCTCTTTTTAATTTATTTTTATTTTTTTATAAACACGCTCATTAGTGTCACTATCATAAAAGTCACCTCCTCACACAGTAGATCTAATAATGCACTCAATGGTTCTTGTTAAACTCCATCGTCACTTCGTAGTCGTGAACTAAAACCAGATGAGTGACACACTATAATAATCTATTTTTAGTTTCTTCAGTGTGTAATCTGCTAATCTAATAGCCAGGCTGGTGGGTGATGGTCTTTGTGTCGATTGCTCTGTTGTGGGGAGTTTAACATCTAACACAGATTTAAGATACGTTGCTAGACGAGACAGGTTTTTGTTTATTCAAACTATTTCTATTTTTCTGACCTTTTAGGTCTTATTATGTTAATCTTAGCAATGATTTCTCCTCTCCTTTTATAGGCGCATGATTTTTGTTTTTCCTCTTTTAAATGCCGTTTATTATGGAAAGCCATTTCTTTCAAAATTAAATAAATAAATTACTTTTACCATGAGATAAAATTATATTAATATTTAGGGAAGATAAAAAAAAATATATAAAGTGTCATTACAAAATAAAAGCGTCACTAAATAAAATAAAACTCCATTATGAAAAAAATACATAAATAAAATCGTTCATTGTGAAATAAATAAGTAAATATTTAGGAAAAATTTAAATAAATAATTCTTTTTTTAAAAAAATCTTTAAATATAAATTTAAGTTTAGTTCATACTATATTTATTTATTTCATTAAATATTTATTTATTTAGTTTTGAATGAAACTGCTTTCCAGAGTTTATGGCCCCAACCGTTAGATTTGCTTCTTCTTAGCAAACACTATGCTCTCACCGAGGAGCTCCACCAGCGTTTTGTACCGTTAAACATGTCGGATTAAGGCTTTCGAACTTGGATCAGATCAAAGGTTTTACTTAAAAACAGCTTTTGATCTTTATTTCGTGGCAACAAAAACATCTAAATTGGGTTTGCGAGGCTAATTTGGCGCAGGTAGTTCAAAAGCAGGAGTTTAAATGTTTTTTTCCAACTTTTGTTGTACCAAGACGCCTTCCGCCTCTAACGCGGCTTCCGCCGCCACGGCCGCGTCCCATCATGCAGCGCGGCTCACCCTGCTGCGCTCCATGCCGCCAGCATGCATGCATGCATGCTCATTACGGCCGCCCCTTCTCTATCTCTCCACGGTCCCTGCGCTCGCGGCTATCCGCGCCTAATTTATCTCTGAATCCCACTCAAGCAATTTGCTGATTAACTAATGATGTGGAATAAAGAGTGCGGCTGTGCGACGTCGGTCGGCAGCTGCTCAGCTACGCAAGCACAATGAACGCGACGAGACCTTCATACAAACTGGAAGAGATGCCAACGTGTAGGTGTGCCAGTTAGCTGATTAGGACATGGACAGAAGCTGCTTTTAGTCTTGTCAGAAAAGTATATTTTTTGTTGTCTCTCTGGTTTTGGTGACTTGTTATGTATGTGTGTGTGTGTGTTGCACCTCTGTTTATGTTTTGGGGTTTGCTTGTCTCTTATTTTCGTGGCTCTGGTGCGACCCTGGGGTTCGTCCATGGCTTTGCTTTATAGATCCCCGTATCGCAGTCCTCTGTCATGGAAGACATAGAGGAGTGGCTCTGTGCTGACGTGGTGAGACTTTTTTTTAAAAATTTTATTTCTCTTTTTATCCCCTTATCCAAACCTTTCATTCTATGTTACTAATCATATTTTCCTTGAAACCTTCCGTTATGTTTTTCACTTAACGCCATTTATTTGACATTTATGGTCCGTCTCAACTATTAACTGGTTGAATGCTGGACCTTGTGGAAGAGACAGAGGGGCTCAGGAAGTTGTTTTTGCTGTAAAACGTTTGCATGAAATTGATTCTTGTTGAGCAACTTGGTGTGACTTTTATGAGCGGCTATTTTGTGTCATCTCCCGGCGTCCTCTTTTACCTCGCCGTTTCATTAATGTTTGTGTCCTAATAACTTTACTTTGTTTTAAATAGAAAGGAGATGCTGCCGAGGAGGGAGTAACCAGTGAAGGTACATATAGTAACAATCTCTCAAACCCATGTAACCTTTTTTATTATTTTTATTATTATTTGTCACTTTAACGACTGAAAACTTACGTGTATTTTATTGGGATTTCATGGGATTGACCAACACAATTTTCCCACGTAGTCCGTTTTGTATTTTACAATCTCCTAACAGGTTTTTTCTTCTTGGGCCGTCTTGTATTTAGCTCCATTAGTATTCTCATTAACTCTGGGGAGTGTCCATGTCCCTCCTAAAAAGAATAATCCCCACAGACTAACGCTGCCGCCACCATGGTTTATCATACGAGTTGTATGTTCAGGAGGATTTGTAATGTTGGTCCTCTGGCGCTCTACAGGGGATTCGTTGCACTGGATTTTATTTAGGGGTAACAAAGCGAGGGCTGATAAATACACAACCATGCCACACGTTTAAGATTTTTATTCATGTAGGACATTTTGAAAACCATGTAGCAACATAAAACCCCAATACAATAAAGTTGACGTAAAACTTTTTAAAAAAAGGTTTAAGGGGGACAAACACGACACCTCAAACCGTCTGTAAATCTGTACGAACTCTCCTTCCAACTGGATATTTGTGTCAAACATGAATTGACGTGTCTTTCAGAGTTCGATAAGTTCCTGGAGGAGCGGGCGAAGGCCGGGGACAGTGTGCCGTCTCCCCCCGGAGCCAACCCTCCTCATCCCACTCGTCCCGCCGCTGCTTCTGCCTCCCACAAGAAGTCGGAACGGACGGAGGACACCCTCTTTGCCTTGTAGACTGTTTTCATTGGACATTGGTTTCTCCAACATGGAACCGTTTAAAAGTTTCCTCTCCGAAACAGCTCTTCTAGTTCCATTTCAGCGCTAAATTGATTGACGTCGTGTGGCGAGCCGTGAGCTACACCTCCCTGATAATACCCTGAGGTCAATGGTGCTTACCGCACTCTCTGACATGTTGGGTTTTACCATAAATGGATCTGCTCATGTAGGCAGTAGACCTCGCAGACCCGCAACTGAAGACCGGCCAATCTCGTCTCACGCGGCGTAAGAATGTGGTATGTTATTGCTAGGACGAACAGGAAGTGAATTCACATCCACTTATTTTGTGTGTAAACTTACAGGTAGAATATTCTGTTGGTTTTTACTATATTCAGCTAATAGCATTTGTGCTAATGCTTAAAACTCTTATGATTTATAAGAGCGGTGGGTTTTCTTTAATCAGTTATTTCTTTAATGAGCAAATAATACATTTAAGCGTCCTGGCTTGCCTTTTAAATCAAAATTGGGTATTTTGGATAGAAATGCTGTATTACCTTCCCTACGGATAACACTGCAGTTAATCTGATGTTTTAATAATGAATATTTTGGAAAATAACACTTGATCTGACCAACCACGCATTCATGCCATTCATCTTACCAAAGGGAAATGTAAAAGTAACAACAAAGGGAAACTCCGTATCGCATTTTTAAAGCGCTGAAGGGAATCAAAATGGTCCATTAGATGTTTGGTGCATGTTTGAAAAAGATACAAACACTGCGTGGGAACAGGAACCAGCTACAAGCACCTTTTAGCCATTCCAAAGATTGTTAATGCTTTAATGACCAACTAGGATTTTAATTTATATACCGAGAATGTATAAAAATTTGAAGTATGTAGGTCTGTGTATGTTTTGGTGATTGAAAAAACAAACAAACCTGGTATTCCTGTGATGTTTTAAATGATGAAACATAAAGTCACAGGCAACGTCATGTGACATATTTGCCCTGTAAGCCTCGACTTGCACTACCGAAGCTCATAATCAGTGGGTGTATTTTTGACAATAGCCTCACATTAGCCTCACAATCTCAAGAAAGATTGGATTAAATTAATCTGAATATTGGTGTTGACTCATCAAAAGTTTAGATATTTGCTTCTTTATAGCAAAAATGAAAGTGTGCATAACTAACAGCGCCTCTTACATTCAAGGAATGTGATGACTGAAGAGTAACGTCCCTGTCTACATATGAAAAGAGGTCCAAGTTTTATTTCTCTTTATAAGTCATTTTAGATTTTCATTTTAAATATGAGACAAAAATCTTAATGCATTTGTTTAATCTAAAATTAAATTAAAGAAAAAAGGTTCATGGATTATTAAAGCATGGGATTATTTCTTTTTGCTCTTAAATAGATGGGATTTCTTTCTACATATTGTAAAATCATAAAGCAAGAAGACATAATTCGTCCAGTTTTCTCATACTACGCTATGGATTCATATTATTTTGATAATAAAAAGAAAACTGATTTGAAATGTGATTTCATTTGTTTAGCATAAAAAAAACATTCTTTATTTCAGTTTTTGTATTTTTAAAGCAAAAAACAAAAATAGCCAATTTTTATTTCCGATGACGAGATCAAATTACCAAAACATACATAGATACTTATATAAAATTCGTTAGTAATATATTAGTGTATCTGCACTTTGATGCAGAAATAAAACTACTGTTTGTGTTTTTAAAATTCATATTTTTTTATAGGATGGGAAAGCGTGAATTTTCTTTGCACACTGCTTTTGTTTCTTTGTCTAAGGTGTTGTTTGAATTGATTCAGGGTAGCAAAAAAATTGTTTTCTCCTATTTCAACTTTATTTAAGCATTGTTAGTACGTTCTTTCCCCCCATAATATAAACATTAAAATCCAAATAATTAGACTGATTTAACAGTTTTCATTATAGGTAAAATTTAAATAAATAGCTTTTTATCTGTAATATTTGCATTTATCTTATTCCAAATGTCAATTTTTTTTCTTTATTTGGTATTAATGCTGTAATATTTCAACTATATCAACTAATCTGGTTGCTACATAATTGAAATATTAATTATAGTCCTTTATTTTGGTAAACGTGCACTGTGCAGGTCGTACAATGACAGATACTAGGAAAGTGATCAGAGATGATTTCTTGTGAAACTTCTGGTATTTTCAGTATTTGTGTTGTACAGTTTTTTTTGCTATTTAACAGCGTTTTTTGTTTTGTTTGTTCCACACCGCCTCAGCGGTTTATATTTGGCTCCTGAATGTCTATAATAGGATTAATTCACAACGTGTTGTTCAAAGTTTGGACATCTTAGGTTTTCGATGTCCGTTCGGATGTACTTTACCGTCTGCTGCCATTACTTACAATCAGATTTGTATTTGACCCTATGCAGGTCTATGACTGCCCAATAAAACACTAGCGTGTGACCTCTACTTCCTTAGTCTGTTCTTATTTCCCTCTTTGTGTTGGTAACAGCATCCTGCTCCTTAAAGCTGATGCAACCTTGCCTTAATCTAGGTCTGTTCTTGTCAATCATTGTCACATGGGACCCGCTCCCCCTCCATGGTATAGTTGATTAATAATGTGTTGTTCAATTACTTGTATACATTCAGTGATGAATCCTGTTAAGGTATACAGTAAATTTTATATAATTTAATTAGTATTAACATTTTTGAATGACTGATTTCTAAAAAGAAACTTTTAACAAAGCAATAGTGTTTAAAACTAGTCTCAGGGACGTTCCCCAATTGAACGATAAAAGGTTTAAAAGTGCATTATTTAATTATTTTCTTAAATGATCTAATCCGTGTGTGTGGGTGTGTGTCCTTGAGAGTGAAGATCAGCAATAAATTTGGATGATCCCATTTCTTTTTTTTTTATGGCAAAGACGCTGAAATCATTAACATACCATAACAAAACATTGCCATACATTCACAGATAGATGGGAAAAATATTTAAGTAATCAATTTAGAACCAAGCAGGAAGCAATCCAACTGTTTTTACTGTTGACCAGTATTATTTTTTATGTTTTCACTGTTATTTTAAAAACCTTTCCCCCAGTTCCCAAGGTTGGAAAGTCTACTTGTCATCGCCCTGATCTTTAAATCACTTTATACATTTTTGTTTAACATTTTGGACCGAATGGATTGCTCCAAAATTGTGATGTTATGTGGGATTAGCATAAAAATGTAGGCAAGATGTAAAGATTCATTTGAACGCAAATTTTTTTATTTTTACGGATTTAAATAGTTTCCTGTGAGAAAATGCCTTGACATGACTAAACAAACCACCCTGAACTTTCCAGAGCTACTGTGTGTCAATGACCTATTTTCCTATAGTTTAAAAAAATACTAATTTGTTTACAGAATATATTTTGTTTCGGTTAAAATCGTTTGTTAATGCACGTTTACTTTTAGAAAAAAAATAATATATATATTAATATATATACAATTCATAGCTTGTTTATATATTTTTTAAACAAGTACTTAAAATTTGTTTAGGCATAATTTCATTTTTTGAGTCTGTTTTTAACTATGATTTTATTAGGTTTAGGGATGTTCATTTAGAAGGTTTTGGTAAGTTTTTCTTTTTGTTTTCATATAGACGCCATTTTTTATTGTTATTATTATTTTAGCGCTGCTACGTCTCCTGCAGGAAAGCAGCGCATGATGTAATCGCTCAGATTCATGGCGGTGACGTTGAATCACCCCACTCCGATTCCGAGCTTCCCATTGGACGATTTCGCTGGTTCTACAGCGGGAGGTGCCGATTCCAGTCAGACAACCTTGACTACCAGTATCTCCCGCCCACAAGTGATTTTGATTGGTTGCTGACTGGCAGGCCCATTATAAACAAATGCACGCTGTTGCCCTCAAACTATATATTTATAGTGATATTTCTAAGACATGTGAACATTTGTAACTAAAATTTGAGATTTTTTAAAATCAGTATAAGCCACAGTTTTTGCTTTTATACAAAATGTCCTAATTTTTTTCTTAAAGGGTTAATAAATACCATGCTGGAGCAGTTTATCATACTTACTCTAAATCAATAAGTATAACGCTTTTTGTATTCCCCCATAAAATTATTTATATGCCCTCCACATTTTTTAACCGGCTTGTTCAACAATCAAAACAACCATGAGAATCGTGGGGATCCAGTAGGAGCTCAGTGATTGGCTGGTTCACCTGTCAGTCTTCCCGGGTGGTGTGGGTTCCTTGTTGGTGCTGAATGAGCCTCAGTGTTTGAGTCGGTTTGATAAGTTTCCCAGCGACGCTCATGGTGCGGGGTGTCAGCGTGCATACTTAGTCAGCTTATCAGATGTAGGAAGTTAGGCGGTAAGGGGCTCTTCAGCTTTTCTGAGAACAGGTAGCACGACGAGTCGATTCTGTGCTCCAGAGAACATCAGGAGAGAGTGAAAATGAACCGCCTGTCTTTTGACGATCCTTCGTTGGATCTGGATCCAACGCTGTCCCTTAACGACCCCAGCGAAATTGACACGGCCCTCTTAAGCGACATTGATGGTAAGGTGTTTTATATTTAGTGGTGTTGAAGTAATCGACGTTTAAGGAGTTTGCAAATCTTAAGCAAGGTAGCAAAAAATGTATTAGCTTTAACAGCTTATGTGTCTTTGACTTCTAGCTAGGAGTAGCATCTTTAAACCATTCAAATTGTTAATATTCCGCCGTATGATGATGTTACTTTGACTCTGGTGTGCACAAAGTGACGCTTCTGTCGCTGATCTTATTGGTTTAGCCTAGCTAGCTCGGGCTAGCTCGGGCTAACGTGCTGCTAACGGTTGTGCGTCGGTCCCGCCCCCCGCGTGCCACTCTCCCTCCGAGGTTACTGTCGTTCGTTCCACCTTCTCGAGTTCAGCTTCCTCGGTTGACCGAATTAGAAAGTTTGGCCCAGATAAAATATAAAGTTATTTTTTCTTGTTGGCACATATGTTTTTGTGTTTTATCTCAAGCCCTTTTTTGAACTACGTGTTTCGCAGTTTGTCGTATTAACCCCGTTTGCGAAAAGACCATTAAAAAGAGGGATTTTTTTTATTGCCACTGCACATTTTCTGCGCCCGTTTAAAAGTGAGTGATTTTATCACCATAGCCAACGTGCGACACGATAAACAGACCTGGGTAAACAATATTTGGTCGAGCTAGCCCTAAATTTGACCGACTGTAACCCGCACCCCCCCCTGGCGACGCTGCACGATGGTAACCTCCAGCAGAAAGCGAGCGTGTCTCTTTCGTCTTGGTCTGGTCGCCGTAGTAAGTCTGAGAGCTGCGCTCTGATTGGCCAAAAGCGATCACCTCATACACAACAGTGGTTTGTGTTTTTTACATATTTATTTTGCTGCTTTACATAGCAGACATTAAAAATACATGGATGCACTTATTATTTACATGATTCAAGCAGGGAAATACTTTTTTATTTTTTTATTACCAAGAGACACTCTATTATTTGTCATAATAAAAATATGAAATAAAACAACTAATCAAACAAAAATGTTCATCCTTTCCAAAAGGTTGCAAGTCACTCTGGATGTTGCTGGTATGATGATAGTGACTGAATATTTAAATATATTAATTATGCTACTTAGTAAGGGAATATTTTTTCAATCAAATCAGTGTATTTTTCATTTCTTTATAGTAAACAGAAATAAATAAAACACAACATTGGTACAATAATGCAAACCACATAATCGTCAGCTTTTTAAAAAAATGTTTTTGTATGCACAGACATGCTTCAGCTCATCAACAATCAAGACATGGAGTTTGAAGGACTCTTTGATTCCACCTCCTTATCCGGTGGCCCTTCCACCCAAGACATCAATGGTTTATCCCCGACCATCGCACCTGCGCCTCCTCCAGCTGCCACTCCCGCACCTTCGTCCTCCGCCACGTCCTCCATCCTGAGCAGTAACCCCCACTTGGATGCTTTGTTGGGTCCACCCATCAGCCGTAGCTCCTCAACCCCAGACAAGACCTTCCAGCCTCCCACCTTCCAGAAGTCTCCCCTTGCTCAGGTTCCCAGCTCCGGTCAGAGGCAGCAACCATCGTCGGAACAGCAGCCTAAGAGCCTCAGACAGCCCCTTGTGGAACAGATCCAGCCCACCATCATTCCTCCTGCCCCCGCGCCGGCGGCCTCTCCTCACAGATCGCCCTGTCCGAATCCGGCTTTCGGCTCCACGGCGCAGACGCTCTTCACTTCCCCAACACCTCAGCCGCAGGCACAGCCTCAGGCCCAGAGCAGCTGCCAAAGCAGCTTCACGGGTAAGTCCTCAGGAGGGCTACGAACATGTCGAAGAGGAGGAAATCTAGCTTCAAGAGCCAGAAAAATCAAAAATCCTCTCCAAGGCTACAAAGCTTCCTTGATATTGTTCAATGCACTTCCAGGTTCCTTTCATTTTATGTGTCACAGTGTAATATTTAACATGAATTGACATCCTTGATGTTTGGATTTGCGGAGAATATTTAATCAGCTGCAACTTCAAGTCTTGGCTTGTTTAAATAAGTGCTGTAGGAACTGTGTTAGTAGCTCAGTATCAGAAGTAATGTAAGTCCCCTTAACCACCTAATAAGACTAAATAAGCTCTCGTCGATTTCTCCATTGCTCAGGTTGGCTAAATAGGTCGTTATCATTTTAAGTCTGTTGACATCTAATACAATAATTTGATTTAAAAAGCTGTTTCATCAGAGAAGCCTTTTCTATATTACTTTAATCAAGCAGTGCTGCTAGTTTCCACCCAATACGTCTCGTTAAGAAACTTTCAAGCCAGAATCAAAGTTCTGTGTTGACACCTTACCTACTGTAGATTAATATTAAGTGTGCTGTAGGTAGTTTATTATACGTGCATATGCTATAATTATCCACCATGTTTGGTTATACATACAAACGCAACACTCTGACTGGCTCAAGCAGATATTGCGAGGTGTTCGCCTGGAAAAAATGTTTAAAACGTTAGGATGAGATAGTTGCCATTTTATTTGGACGCCGTGTTTTATGACCGCATGGCGAAAGCCTTTTGACCCTGGTGCGTTTTGGCAAAATGCAACGTTTATCTTCAGTTTTATCTGACAGGTGAAGGTATCGCATGACTTACTGGATTTTCTTATCTGTAATTTCTAAATAGGTGAAAGGTTATCTGTAAGTCTAGACACTTATTTACAAATCCTGTAAAATTACAGGCTTAGTTAGACTGTTAGTAGAAGGGCTAACAGCTGTTTGCCTTTAGCTTGATGCATTAAGTGCTTCTGCTGCCACCTATTGCCCGGTGACCAAATGTCTACAAATACTTGGTGGATTTGGCCTCTGTTGGAGAAATTGATGTTCTAAATCCTAAATAAATACCAGTTTTAGATCGATTGTTCCCATGTTTCCTACACCAACTGATGATAAAACTCTCTGGGTAAACATACATCAAAAACTGTGTGAGATTTTTAACTGCTTCCGTCCACTTTTGAAACCTTTACCGCGACTGCTGGTAGTAAAAAGTTACTTTAAATAACCGCACTATATCATTTTTTAAATCTTAAACCAAAAAAATAAATAAAAGTAACTTCTTTTTACTGTGCAGCCGTCGGCCCCAGCACCGTGAGCTCTCCCGCCACCACTTTGTCGTCCTCGCCTCCAAGCGTCCACCCGGTAGCGATCCAGACCCACCTTCAACGGCTGACCGCCGCCTCCCCGCTTCTGGCCACCTCGGCGAGCGCTCCCACGCAGACCATCACAACCCAATTGCAGCAGGTACCCGTAAGTGTGTGAGGCTGCGCCTTGATGGCTCTTAGGCTGATAAAGGAGGCCTTGCGTTTATGGGTCCTCTTTGGTCCGGCGTGTATCAGGTGCTGCTGCAGCCCCAGTTCATTAAGGCCGAGTCCGTGCTGCTCACCACGCTGAAGCCCGACACCTGCATAGTCACAACCATGGCTTCTCCCACATCCCTAACTGCCACCACCAGCCATGTGCAGAGCACTTCTCTGCAGGTGAGAAACTATGGCAGTTAACGGCAAACCACTTTCAAAGGTAATTTTGAGATCGATTACTGAAAATCTCTCCAACTCTAGGCCTTCATGGGCGGAGGCACTATCCTGACCACCGTGCCCGTGATGGTGGACACCGAGAAGCTCCCAATCAACCGCATCGCCATTGCCGGCAAGCCGTTGGGACAGCCGTACAAGGGGGAGAAGCGCACTGCTCACAACGCCATCGAGAAGCGCTATCGCTCCTCCATCAATGATAAAATTTTGGAGCTGAAAGATATTGTAGCTGGCGCGGAAGCCAAGGTTGGAAACAGTTTATTTAGTTTTGATTTTTAAGCGGTATAATAAATTGTTGTATATTTGCTTTAATATCAATATGTCTTAATATACATCTTGAAAAAAGGGGGGAAAAAAAGTAGTATTGCTTTGGGGCTGTTTTTGGCGCCAGAGCATTTTTTGTGTGTGCTTAAAAACAGCAGGGATGTTTGAATTTCCTGTTATTGGGTGTAATTTAGTGGCTGCCTGGTTTTATGTTTGACTTTTGACCTTTAAAATACGTTCATAGCAGGTGTGCAGTAACACGTGTGCCGTTCTTTAGCTGAACAAGTCCGCGGTGCTGAGGAAGGCAATCGACTACGTCCGTTACCTGCAGCAGACGAACCAGAAGCTCAAACAGGAGAACATGGCTCTGAAGATGGCAGCACAGAAGAACAGTACGCATGTGAACCCTCGATCTCAACACGTCTGTGGTGTTGATGGACCTTCTGACTGTTTTTCTATTATTTTTTTTATCTCAAAGAGTCTCTCAAAGACCTGGTTGCCATGGAGGTGGACAGTCAGGCCGAAGTGAGAAACGAGCTGCCCACGCCGCCGGCCTCCGACGTGGGCTCGCCGACCTCGTCCTCACACTGCGGCAGCGACTCGGAGCCTGACAGTCCAATGGGAGAGGACACAAAGGTGTGTGGCGAAACAGCTGGCCAGCAGTTTGGATGGAGCGTTTCTAGTTGAATAGTATTTTTTTCTTTTTATCTAATCCCTTTTTTGCAGCCACATCTAGGCTTGCCAGAGCAATCGGCAGCGGGCGGCGCGGTCGGAGGCATGCTGGACCGCTCCAGGATGGCGTTGTGCGCCTTCACCTTCCTCTTCCTCTCGCTCAACCCGCTGGCTGCTCTGCTCTGCTCGTCCCGCAGCAGCTCTGCAGGAAGCGCCGCGGACGTCGCCCAACGTCACGCCGGAAGAAATGTTTTAGGTCTAGATATTGCAGGTAAAACTGACGGTCAAGTTTCACTCACAGTGGATTACAGTAAAGTCTTGTGTCGCTTCTGGCTTGGCGTCCCGTTCTCATGATGTTCTGCTGTCCGTAGCCGAGTCTTGGGGCTGGATGGATTGGATGCTCCCGACCATATTGGTGTGGCTGCTGAACGGCGTTCTGGTGTTGGGCGTTCTGGTCCGTCTGTTGGTTTACGGGGAGCCTGTGACCCGTCCACATTCGGGGTCGTCCGTGTTATTCTGGAGGCACCGCAAACAAGCCGACCTGGACCTTGCCAGAGTAAGATCGTGTGTTTCATTCATCAGCTTTGGAGTTGCGACTTTAAAAGATTCACCCTCACAGCAGCTTTTCCTTCTCCTTTCCCGTCAATTATCCCTCTCCACAGGGGGATTTTGCGCAGGCCAGTCACAACCTGCGAACCTGTCTGAAGGCGCTCGGTCGCCCGCTGCCCACCTCCCAGTTGGACCTGGCCTGCGCCGCGCTCTGGTCCCTGCTGAGATTCTGCCTGCAGCGCCTCTGGGTTGGCCGCTGGCTCGCAGCGCGGGCTGGGGCCCTGCACACCGATCGCCCCCTGCAGGAGGATGCGTGTAAAAGCAACCGTGATGCCGCCCTGGTTTACCACCGCTTGCACCAGCTTCACATGACGGGTAGATTTAACACACCCATCACGTCTACCCCGACACTGGGGAACAATTTGGCTTATGTGAATTTGAATTTGACCCGGAAATTTCCTTAGAATTCAGCTTTCATCATTGCAACATTAGAGGAAAGAAACATGGCTGTTTCTAAACCATTTTTTGTGTGTGTGTGTACACACAGGGAAGCTGAATGGCAGCCACCTATCAGCAGTCCACATGGCTTTAAGCGCAGTGAACCTGGCAGAGTGCGCTGGCCCATGCCTGCCGGTCGCCTGTCTGGCCGAGGTCTACGTCTCCGCGGCTCTACGAGTCAAAGCCAGCCTGCCGAGGATCCTCCATTTTACCTCTGTGAGTCTTCCTCAATGAATTTCGAACAGCTTTAAGTTCATATTAACTTACGATGGTCATCATTAACTGAAATCAAGCCGATCTGAGCGGACCTCCGTCTACTCTCCCGATAGCGCGTGTTCCTGAGCAGCGCACGTCAGGCGTGCCTGTCGTCCAGCGGCTGCGTGCCCCCGGCCATGGAGTGGCTCTGTCACCCGCTCGGCCACCGCTTCTTCGTGGATGGCGACTGGGCTATTCGCAGCACGCCTAAAGAAAGCATCTACAGCCAGGCTGGCAACACCGGTAGGCAGATAGAGACCCAACGTAGCCTGATGTACATTTTGTTTATGTTGTCGCTGAAACCCAAATGGTGCTTTGCATCTTACAGTGGACCCTCTAGCTCAGGTGACTCAAGCCTTCAGAGAACACCTCCTTGAAAAGGCGCTTTATTGTGTCGTCCAGCCGCGTGGAGAGAAGAGCCCCAACCAGGCTGAAGGGTGAGATTTTTAACCTATTGTTTAATGTTTTCCTTAAGACATGAGGATATATATATATATATATATAAAACAAAAAAACAACGTTTCCCAGTTATGGTGGTTATGAAGTTGTTAATAAATGAGAATGTTGGAGCACCTGTTGACCCTTTGGCATGTGCCTGTTATCAGCGAGTATGCCGATGCCTTGGAGTACCTCCAGCTGTTGATCAGCGCATCAGACGCCGCCGGCGCCGCCTCCCAGTCCTTTGCGATCGGCTCCAACATGGCTACCGTGACTGGTAGGTTAATAATACAAAAATAGCCTATTAAAAATGTGGAATGTATTTTTTTAAAAATGTGTAAAAAGCAAGAAAAAAACAACAACTAATCTTTTAATAGAAAAATCAAAACAAATTGGTTTATTTATATTGAATTGGTTTTTTCTTAAGATGAAAAATGTTGGTCAATTCTGCCAACATTATTTGTAGTATTAAGAATTAAAAAATGGAAAAGGACATATTTTTATTAAAAAAATTGAAAAATAAAATAAAGTCTTATTAAATATATAAGAAAATGAATAAAAAAATCATTTTTAACTAATGATATTTTTATTGTAAATTATTTTTACCAAGAAAAATACAAGATTCATTTAATGTTTCCCATCTTGGGGTACATTAAAGATTTATAAAATGTGTTTTATTAACAGCATCCCACTGTAAGAAAACATAAGCATTCATGCCACTGACACGAATACAAGAACTATCACGTTTTCCTGAGATAAGAAATTTATAAAGACTGACATATGATACAGTTGCTAAAGAATCCCGACAGAAAAGACAATAAAAAAAGTATTTTTTTATTCCCATCCTTCATTATAATACTTTTAGTCCCTACCCAAGCCGTCTGTGTGATTACCTGGGTGCAATTACTAAATCGAATAACAGACAAGTTCCATTCGTGCTCTTCTGAAATCGACTAGTCTGATTTCCACTTGACTTTCCTCCTCGCCGCGCGTCCCTTTGTCTTCCCTAATCTAAGCGAAAAGGGAGGCTGGTAAGATGGAGGCCTGATGGATTGCCTCATTCATCTTCGGCGCAGTCAAATCCGCGATCACCTTGAAAAGGAGGGAAGGAACCGAGTCCCTGCAGAGAGCGCCTCGGGATGCTCTCTGTGTTTCACAATCTGCCCGCGGAGGCCGTGGAAGTGGTGCGGCAGAATATATCGCCCTCTTTAAAAGATGTTCTGTTGGGGCTCTGGAGGAGAGAATCGACTTGATTTAGACGGCAGCTGCCTTTGTGTATTGTCATGCATGTTAAATGTGGAAAGAAAAAGCCAGTGGGGATTCAAATATTTGCATAATTGCCTGTCTATAGGACAATGTCTCATTTTCATCCATTTTTTTTCTTTCTCTCCAATCACCAGGCTGCGACCCCCACTCTAAGTGGTGGTCCTCGGTTGCCATAGTGATCATCAATTGGCTTCAGGGAGATGATGCTGCAGCAGAGAGGCTCTATCCAACCGTGGAGTACCTGCCTCGTAGTCTGCAGAACGCAGAGTAAGTCCCCGAGAAACTCACGTCGCTTCGGGCTTCTCTCGCCATGCCCGCACTTGCGCAATCGCAGTCGTCCACTTGCAAAGCTTCAACCCATGTCCTTTTTATCTGCTTTGCCCCAGGAGTCTTTTGCCCAAAGCGTGTCTCAACACGTTCAGGGCCGTCCGAGCGCTGCTGTCCAAGCCGGAGAACTTCCAGCTGAGTCTGAGCCACACAGACAAGGCCAGCGCCCTGCTCCGAGACAGCCTCAACCTGGGACCGCACGGCCACAGCTCCAGCCTAGACAAGGTACACACATGCACGGGTCAGAGAAATAAACCCGGGAGGACGTTCGTGGAGGGTAGCTGTAGGTCACAAAGATTTAAAAGAAAAACCCGATACGTTTAGGATGTTATTTGCCCAGATCCAACCCCTCAGCGCCCCCCTTATAGCAGTTTCTCTGTGGGACACTGCAGCGTCCTACCCCTGCGGTGCTGAGCAGACGGTGATTCTGGTGGAGTGGCAGCTCAAAGTGGGTGTGGAATGTGATGTCTGCGGCCAGAACTGCAGTGCATTGTAGTTGCATTGCATGTGTGTCTCCCGAGAGTGCAATGTACCTGCAGTGCAACACAGAGCTGGACCACGCACAGCGGAACGCACGCGGGCTGGAAGGAGGAAATAGAAAATCGTCTTGACGCCACAAAGATATCACATCGCACGTCCCGGCTCACAACCGGGATTCAAAACGACTCATTTTTCCAAACCCGTCCCGTCGCTGTTTCTGCAGGTCGTGGAGTTGATGGCATGCGATCTCCTGCTGGTTTTAAGGACCAACGTCTGGCGCCTGCAGCAGCAGCAAGGGACGAGTCCCACGGGCTCGGCGTCGGCGGGCACCGTCGGCGTCGGCGGCCTTCATCAAGCGTCTCCGCCAGAACTTCAGGGCTTCCAGCAGGACCTCTGTTCCCTCCGCAAGCTGGCGCACAGCTTCAGACCTGCAATGCGACGAGTACGTCAAGCTTTTACCTGTGCGGTCGACAGACCGATTTATTTATTTGTTGGTTTTAACGTTTTAGGGTCTATTTGGAAACAATTCGTGCTGAAAGACCCAGTGGTGGCCGGATTTTAGTTACTCGTTGAGTACAACAGAATATGGACATTGTTCTACTAATTTAAAGAGTATATGGTTCTAGTGACTTTGAAAGACAAACAAGCCATCAGCAAGCTTTCCCACTGGATGTATTTATCCTTCTGTTTGATCCCCAAATCCGCCTGATCAGAACCTCTCAAACACGGGCCGCATCGCCTCCTAATGCCGGCAAGTTTATAGACGTCCTGTAAATTTAGTCAAAGTCTACATGTGTTCTTCCGGTTGTGGATATTAAAGGGGACGGAAAGACTCTGCTGTCCAATTGAAAGTCCTTAGAGAGTCTGATCACAAGAGGGAGCATAAAATAATTTTTTTTAGTAAATTTATTTTTCAAAAATTATCAAAAAGAGCCCCCACCCCCCAATTTTGTTTAAAAAAAAAAAAAGTTTGTTGTCCTTACTGCATGAATTCAGTCAAATAAATTTTATATGCAGTAAACAATAGGTTTATATTAAGGCTTTTACAAAATTTTTAATGCAGTAATGCTAATAAATGTACTACAATGTAATCTGGCTGCACTGTAGAGTTGGTGCTTCATTTAAATGCTGCTTCATTTAAACATGAACTCGGCAACTTTAAACCCCATATTTAAATCCACAACAATGGCCAAATTTGGATGATTTGAAGATGTGCAGAGAGGAGCGTCGATGTTTGGCAGAAGGATGTTGGAGATTCAGCTGCCAGTAAGAAAGACAAAAAGAGGAGACCCATGGATGCAGATGAAAGAGGACGTGGAGGTGGTTGGAGTGAGGATGGAAAAACGGCTCAGCTAGGGAGGATGGCTCGCTGTGGCGAACCCTGAAAAGGGAACAGCTGACGGCGAACGCATAAGACGCACACGTCCGACACGTCTGCGTGCGACAGTTTGTTCTAAAGCTGATCATTTACTGTGAGATAAAACTCAAGGTGCTTCCACTCAAGCACACAAAGGCGCATCGCCTCGGGCAACTAGCACGGCAGCGTTGTTCGCAAAGCTCCCCGAGTCTCTCTCTGAGCCAGAGCTGAACATTAGCTGTGACTCATCGTCTTTCACTCCTCATCCTCGTCTCTGATCTGCCCTTTCTTTCTATTCCAGTTGTTCCTGCACGAAGCCACCGCCAGGCTGATGGCGGGGGCCAGTCCCACCAGAACCCACCAGCTACTGGACCGGTCGCTGCGGCGCCGAACGACGCCCGGAGCCAAGACGGGTGCGTTTGCGCGGCAGTGGGTGTTTCGGACCTCATCCAGTCCAGACACGTTTCACCAGATCAGTGGTTGGATCTGAGCTCCGGTACTCACCGGATGTTTTGTGATTTGCTTGTGTGCAGAGGAGTGCGAGGCGAGGCCCGGCCAACGGGAGCAGGCCGAGGCTGTGATGCTGGCTTGCCGCTACCTCCCTCCCTCGTTCCTGTCTGCCCCGGGCCAGAGGGTGGGCATGCTGGCCGACGCCGCCCGCACCCTGGAGAAGCTCGGGGACAAGAGGACCCTGCACGACTGCCAGCAGATGATCATAAAACTGGGCAGCGGCACCACGGTCACCAGCAGCTAGAGTAAAGGAGGCGCGGGCGTATCGACGCACCTCCTACACACAGAAGCGCCCACGAACAGGCAGAGAAGAGACTTGAGACGCAGAAACCCTACAGTCGGCTGCTCCTACCTGCCCGGCGTCACATCTTAAGGCACTTTTAGAGTTCACGCACTCAAACTTAAAGTATAAATTAATGTGAGAAATATAGGAAGCTCCTGTTATGTTTTTTTTTTTTCTTTCTTCTCCTATCTGGCCAAATCTCCGTTGTGAGACTCGATTGCAGTGTTCCACCCTGACCGCAACAACTAGCCACCACGTCGCCCTGTAGCTCCACCCACTCCTATTCCTCCTTCCTGTCTGGCAGATCGGCACCTTTTTAAAACATTTTTTTACATTTTATTATATATATATATATATTTTTTTGTTCCAGAAAAATCAGACGGACCGGCAGATAGAAGTCGTGATGTCTCTTTGTTTGTGAGGAGAGACGGGGGGGGGATTAAAAACCCCACAAATAATTTGGTTTGACACTGTTGAGGTTAAAGGTCATCAGCAGGCCGAGTCCCCGGCTGTTGTCTGCACTAGCCCTGTGAGGCGGCTTTTCATGGATCACATTAGCAATAAGGCTTTATGAAATAATTTTCCTAGGTATTGTGTATTTGTATTTTTTGCCGTGTACATATTTTACCCCCTATTTATAATCTGGAGGAACATTTAATTGAGCGCTTTTTTTTTTTTAATAAGCAGTGATAAATGTTTTCTTCCCCGGAGTCTATCTAAGTGCTATTCTTCAGGTTTAGTCAGAACTTTACTGCATAGTTTTGAGCTTGTCGACTCTTAAGTTCTTGGTTATTGTTAAATCCACGATATCAAAAACGTTTGTTTTTTTTTGTTTGTTTTTTACAAAGCAAAGCTTTCTGGAGTTCATTAAAGGAAAACTTCCACTTTTAACACGTATCGTACAGGAAGTTATTTCATCTCTTTTCTTACTTTGGTTTCATATCATTCACAGCAATTTCTGATCAATTTTTGTTTTGTTTTTTGAAATTGTAAAACGTTTCAAACACTTTTGACGTGTTCCAGTTCCAGAATGTTTTTTTTTGTTTTTTTTCGCTTTTCGTAATTGGTAATGTGAAATCTGAAAAGTGTGGAGGTGAAAGTTTGTTTGAAGGTACTGTTTTTTGACATTTGTGTTTTAACTCTCTTTTATTTTCTTACATGTAAATATGAAATCATTTTGTAAAGAAAATGTATTTCATTCATATTTTTATTGTTAAATCTAAATATGAGAATATAATGAAATTAGTCTAAACTTTATCTGTCCAGATTATAGATATGGACTAGTATAGGTGGGTACTATATTAGTATAGTAAGTAAAGTAAATACTTTAACACCCTGAGCCAAACTATACAAAAATTATACATGTATTCCAACAAAGGTATTCATGTACCTCAGGTTATCTAAATAGGTAATAAAACAGAGCTACAAGAGGTAAACCTATTTAAATTAGGTTTGATACAGATAAAACAAATATATCTATCGTTTAATAAGTTTAAATCACGTTTGAAATTACAATAAACTTGGACTGGGAAACTTCCCCAGTATAAGTGGAGGTAATGAAACATGTTGCTGTTGATTGAATGACATTCTTATCAAGAAAATCCAATTGAAATTTCAGCACAAAGCCCTCCTTAAACTGCTTACATTTCAAATAAGGGTTAAATAGGGTTATATAACCCTAGCAAAACCAATCTGTATTTTTTTATCATTGTAAAAAAGAAAATCCATTCATCAAAACAAACAGTGATTTTAACTAAAATCCCATCTTGTATTTCTTTGTAGGATTTGGGGTTTCCTATCATCTTAAGCAGCTTTACAATTATGTTTAATGCAATTATTATTATTATTTTTTGTGTTAAATGCATTCAGCAAACCCCAAACAACTTGAGAAAGTCTCTGTAAATCAATTTGTCTAAAGATGTGAAACTTTTAGTTGTAAAAAGTATGAAATATCAAAAAACGGCAGTAATGCAGCATAAAACGAAGGTTCATCGTGTTAACTCTAAACCATAAAGCCCGTTTCTTATGATCGTCATAACACGTGTGTTTGTCAAGTGAAGACAAAAACAGCAGGCGCTGGTCACTGCAGCAGTAAAAGGTGCTGGTATATTTAACATTGGCGTTACAAAAAGAACATTTCAAACAAAGTGATGCTGTGTCATCGAGTCCAAAACAAACAAGACATGAAAATCAATAAAACGGCATGCTCCCACTTAAGACGAGTGACATTCCAAAAAAGGTTTGTTGTTGTTGTTGTTTTTCTTTTTCTTTTTCTGGTGTTTTTTGTATCATCAATGGATCCTTTTAATAATGTTTTATAAGCAATAACGTGTTCGATTTTATAGAAAATAAACATCTCTAGGAAATACTATACACAATTATATTAGTACATCACATCTTACATTTAAACAGCATCAAATACTTCTGTACACCATGAAATAATGGGCTTGGAAAAAGAGAGCGTCTGGTCGCGGCGGTGTCGCACTTTCTTTGCTGCTTTCATATTTTAAATACGTCTCTTTCTGGTGTGACTAGAACGTTGACTGTCTCTCTGCGCGGCGCCGCGTTATATTGCCCGGCAGACAGAAGAGGAGGCTACATTTCTGATGCACATTTCTTTGCGCGGCTTGCGGAGCAATTATACGCAATTGGATATTTCTGAGCTGTACACTGACATGAAGTGAGATGGCGGGTCGATAATCGGAGCCCTCGTCCGATCCGGCACGATGAAGATGTCCGCTGTACACACTGGATGTGCACACGGTTGAATTGAACTCAGCAGACCTATAGTTTTTTTTTTTCGTTTTCTTTCATATATATCTACATGTTTTTCATTTCTGAGTAACACAAAGTCTGACATATACCAAGGGCAATGATGTCTAGTCATGATGCACATTAATATTCACCTTTAAAGATAAGAGCATTAGATTAAAATACTTTTTTTTTTTGATTTATTTTTTTACTTTAGAACCTGTGAAGCACATAATTTACAGTTTCCTCCATTTGTTTTCCAGTGTTGTCTCTTGTTCCAGACACAAATGCAGACATTGAGACGGGTACATCCGGTGGGGAGGTGCTGTATTTATGTAGACTTTCTGTTAGGCCTCATAGCGAAGCAGGCCAACATCATCATGACGCCACCACCACTGTGTCGGAGATTTGGTACGGGGGTGTTTTTAATTTTTTTATTTGATTTTTTTCATCTCCAAAGACAGATAAGATGTCGAGTCGACGACGCACTCCTGCACTCAGACACATACACGCAAAAAACACATGGTGACGGTGTGGCCGTGGAATGGTAATGCAGGGGAGGGGGGGGGGGACACTGGGATGTTTCTCCAGTTCTCTTGAGGATGATGGGAACCCTGTCCAATGTAGAAAACTCAATATTTCCCTCGCTATGCATTTCAAACAGGTTTACTCTGGGGTCCAGACAGAAGCATGTCCCACTGACAGACAGCGTCGCCACCCTCCTGTTCTAAGGCGAGCGCTTTTAAGAGAGCAGCTGTTCAGTTCTCCTGGATATTCGCTGCTCCTGGCTTCACACCGGCCACCAGCCATCGCACTTGCTCTTTGTCGCTCATCTCTGCAGGTTATGCAGCATTTTTGGGCTCGCAGGAGAAGGTGGCGGAGTGATGGTTTTCTGCGGCGGCGAAGGTGGAATATCTTACAGATCCTGTCGAGGAAAGAAACGAGAAATTTAGAGACATTTAGAAGCAAGTCTCGTCATCCTAATTTATGGGGCTTTCCCCCCCCGTCTGTTTGAAACAGAAATAAAAGCTTCAGGCAGCTGTGATGCAGGTGGAGAGCCTCCGGGCCACTCGGAGCTGTGAGAGAGGGAAGTTTTTCTGCAGGAATGTGCAGAGAACATCAAAGTGAGAAGGCCGCATGAAGGGGGAGATGGATGCAGCTGACCAGGTTCACTTTGAAAAGAAAGCTGTTGATCTGCATCGCAAAAGTTCTGGTCCCTATTAGCTGTTTTAGTTTTTGTTGTTGTTGTACTACAACCACAGGTTTAAGTGCATTTTACTAGTTGTTGCTGCATAATAATGAGGGAAAAGGATATATAATTTTAAAACTGCAACTACAAGAACTCTTTTAAGCAATCCCTTTTAGAGGTTTGCACATCTAAACGCTGGATTTTCTGTCCATGTCTCTTTGCAAAACGACTCAAAATCACTCACCTTTAATGGGGAGCGTCTCTGCAGATCAATTTGTTAGCACACAATAGTTGGTTATTCTTAACTGGGTTTATTTCCGCAGTCTCTGCAAGGCTTTCTTACAGTATTGTACATTACTTAGTTCCATAACAAAATAGAGACTTCCTTTTGTTCTCATAAAGAAACGCCTTTTATTCCCTCAACTTAGCTGACAAAAATTTCTACAGCTCCTCCAAAATTATAATGAGCGTTTACTGATTATTTGATAAAATTTCTCCTTTCTTGTCCAGTTTAGGACCTTTGACCATTTTTGAATCATGCATTAAACAAAAAGGACATTTTTAAACTACTCCGTAATACAACCCTTGCCTTCATCCTACGTGCCTTGGTCTTTATGAGGCTGATTGTTCACTAATAATAAACATCTACACCCTTCATTAAACAGATGGATTCACCCTGAGATTGAATTACACCCAGAAAACAATATTTTTCCTTCCAGTTCATTGCTTTGTGCCCCTATTTACCTTAAATTCCTAAACAGACTGATGTTTGTGATCGTAATGTGATAAAGTTTGGGAATGAATCAAGGGAGATGATGCTAAAGCAAGGCTATGCAAATCTCATTTATTCTCTACCAAAGCATTCCTTGTGGCTCTTTCAAGCTGCCGACTGCCCATCCTTACGGCAGGTCTGTCTTCTGCCTTTCTTCCTGTGCTCTCTCTGTCACTCTCTGCCTGTTATTCAAGTCCCTGGAGTAAAACATGATTTTTTTATTTTTTTTTTTACACCTTTTGTCTCTCTACCTTACCATCACAGGAAGGCTCTCTTCTTTCGTAGCCTTTCCCTCTCGGTCTCTCTCAGTCTGCCTCTTTCTGATGTAGCTGTCCTGGTTTGGCTCTTTTTATTCCAGCTCTGCCCGCAACACAAAACTGTCTTTGTGTTAGCATGCCTCTGTTTTTTTGCACCCATGTGGTCATAAGATTCACCTGCTGAAGCACCAATAACACATTTAGTTTAGGTGCATTTAATCCAGTCTTAAAGTCAAAACAAACCTGTTTGACGTGATAACCCATGGGTGGGGTACGTCTTTCTGTGTCTCCTCTTTTGATTAGGCTGCTCAGACTAAATTGGTTCGGCACAAGCATGCAGCCCTTCAGATCCTGCAGCCTGATGACAGCTCTGCCTCAGCTCAGATAACAACAATCTCCCTCTCTGACTTGCTCTCATTTTTCTGTCTTTTTCTCACACTTTGTCGCTGCCGCTCAGGCGTGGGAGTGTAGGTGAAGGGGAGATGCAGGGAGAGGATGAGAAAGAAAGCGGGCGAGAAAAAGGAATGATTGAGGAAGGGTGAAAGGAGGATGGGGGGAACAAATTGGGAAGCTTATAGGATATCAGAAGGTGAACGGATTGGGACGCTGGGAGAGATGGAGCAGCAGGGGAGCAAAGAAGCAGAATGAGGCTAACAGGAAAAAAGAAGGAGGAAGGAGAAATAATGAGAGGAAGAACTAGTGAGTAATGGTGGGGAAAGCATGTGGGGAGGATAACAGGCAGCGATGGTGGGTGGGGTGTTTTGATCAGCTGCCAGCTTTTCATCCCTGCCAGTCTGCACAGAGGAGAGCAGGAAACGAAGAGGGAGCAAAGGAGGGAGAGATGGAGGAAGGAAGAGAAAATGCAGATGTAGAGTGGGGATGGGTGAGGGGGGGAGGGGGGTGGTGGTGCCACGGCTGGCTCAATGCACTGCTGCTCTGCTGAATGTCAGCATCTCTAGCTCTCTTCGCCACCCCCTTGCATTTGACCTTCCAAACTGTGCTGCAGTGTCCATTCATCACCAGCAGATGGTGTCTGTCCCCACAGGAAAAGCAGGGATGGTGCAGACTGTTAATGTTCATCAAAAACGCAAGGAGCTATTGTAATTGCAGGGGTGCGACAGTGTTGGGTCAGTTTAGGATGAGAAACATTATTAAGAATCATTGAGTTTAGGATGATAAAGTCCTACTTTGTTCTTATGCTTGGAGAATAGTTTTTTATTCTTACTCATTGTTTCATAAACTGACAGGCACTATGTACCGTAACACATGTAAAAGACATGTTATTTCACGTTTTGATTATACACAGGTATAGAGAATGTATAAAAAGAAGAGGGGCAGTGATTCAATGGAAAAGTACCAAAACCTGCGTCGTCATTAGCTCAGTTAGTGCGAGCCATAAAAACATATCAAATTGAAGGACTAAAAGGCCTCTAACCATTTAAACCTTGTCAGCAACACTAATATAATTAATCTATACACATTTGTCTAGTTTTGGATAGCAATTTTCTTGTCTTACCTCATGTTTTGGACACTTGATGGAAAAATCATCCTCATGGAATGTGCAGCCTATAGGCAGCAAGACAAAAGGCAAAGAGGAAAGATAAGCAAGTGCCGCAGTTAAATAAGGAAAATGAATCAACAGACGCACCATATCTTTGAACCTCATGTATATGGCAAAAGCAAGTTAACAATGAAAAAGCAAAATACAGAACTGCGTACAAAGTAAGAAGAACAGGAGATGGGTGCAAGTGAGTGGATGTGTTGCAGAGCAGGCAGGCAGATATGGCTTGTGCACTCAGCAGGATTAAAAAGGGCCTCACTCCTCTTCCTCTGCTGGCTCTGCAGACGTGGCAGGCGTTCTAATCCTCACACTGTACCTCTCTGGCGTGAGGTTTCACAAGGGTAAGTCATGTCACACACATGCTGACATTTCCAATGGCAACAGCAAACAGGAACACACACGGATGAACTAAGTGGACATACATATTGGTTACATACTTCTGAGATGAACATTAGGGAGCATTTAGGCAGGCATTACACATATCAGCGGGTGTGCACACACCCACATTTAAAGCCCCGACAGTTGCATAGATGGATGGAACCACAGGGGTTGAAGTCAATAATGCACGCATAGAAACTCCAGCTCCAGTTCTCTTTTTTTTATACTCCCCACTTTCATCATGCCCTTTAATCAAAGCTTTTGTTTGGGTTTTCTCTTTCTCAAAGCTCTCAGACATATCGTTTTAAATTCAATACCGCTACTTCCCAATTCCTTATCCCTTTAAGTTTACCCTTATGTGGTTTTCTTAACCATTTAATTTTTTTACTCTTTCAAACTGAAGCTTGAACCAAGTTTCATCCATCCACTCGAGGCTTTTAATTTCAGTTTTCATTTCAGTCCTTTGGTCTGTTAGTGTAACCTATCATATTTTCTTACCTATTTCTTTGGCGCAGATGTAGTGATATTTATAAGAGCAACCTCTCCAACAGCAGCTAAGGGATGCCCCCGAAATCTGGCACTTGTGACAGTTCTAGGGTTTGTCAAAAAGAAAACAAAATTAGTCAATAAACATTAATAGATAATAAACAAAAAGGATATGTCTTGGCTATATTTCGAGCCTGTTTATGATTGTTAACGTACTGTTTGAGCTGACTTGTTGGCAGCTTCCTTCAGTCCAAATAGCCTTCCAGCTACCATAATTATCCCCTTGGTCCAGATGATACAGTTTTCATGAGCCCAATGCTCCTTGGTCACTGCTTCCATTTGTAGCCTCTGGAACTTGCTTTCATTGCCCTCTTGGTCTTTTGAAGATGCTGTGGAGAGGTTTTGGAGCTGCTTGATTCTCCTGAATCTCTCTCTGAGGGTAAGTCTTCTTGGACGACCCTCCTGAAATAGTCTTTCTGGTCTCAGTAGGCGTCGGTAATGTCGGTGATGGTGCCTGGTGTTTCCAGCCTCTTCAGTGGAAGGTTCTTTGCTTTCCTCCTTTTTGGCGTTCACTGTGTCTTCAATCTTTGACGAGGTTCCTGGTGCTTCACTGCTGCTACTCTCTTTACCGTCATCCTTGTTGGTGTCTTCCCTGAAGAGTTGTTTATGTGTGGCAGTCAAAAGTTTCCGTGGAATATTTTCCTCTGTGTAATAGGGTCCACACAAATCACCCAGGTCTTTGTAGTTTGGTGGTTTCCCACACAAACAACAGGTACGACACATATCAGATAGATTTGTGTTCACCAATGGTCCTAGTTGCATAGCAGCAGTGTGTGGGACTACTTTAGCAACTGTGAAAGGATTCCTCATTCTAAGTATGCCCTTTTTTCTACGTCTCTGAAACACAACAGCATCTTCAGGCTTATTTACTATGGCACACCAAGAGGAAAAATCTCTAGAGTTGTTGATCCGTACATAAGGACAAAAAGATAGTTTGCAATTCCTGTTGAGTTGTCTCCTTCGGATTCTTTTTACAGAAATGACCTCAGTCTGTTTTTCTGTTACTGTCACCACAGGACCTACAACATTGTCCTCGATTTCTATATTCTCTAGTTCCCTTCTTTCTCTTTCTTCTTTTTCTCTTTCCTCCTTTTGGTCCTGTTCACATCCAGCTGCCCTTACGACTGCCTCAATCACCTCAAGGGCATCTTTCATCCCAGGTTTTGGCCCAGGTTTTTTGTGGACCTTCACAGGTTTTCCCGGAGGCTGCTCCATGGATACTTGGTTTCTTTTGCGTTTAGTTGGGTTTGCTGAGGGTTTTCGGCCTCTTCTAGGTTTTTGAATAAGTTCTGTAGAGACAGCTTGAGGGTTTTCTGTGAATGTATCCTTGTTAGATATAGACTCTGTGGGCTCTTTGGTGATCACCTTTTCCTCAATCCTTTCCACTGGCTCTGGTGTTTCTGTTGTTATTGCTTTAGCTACCGTCTCATTTTCCTCTAAATTGGCATCCCCTTTTCTCTTCTTCCTCCTTTGCTTAAGGTGCATTTCATGGTTGTTCTTAATTGCTCTCTGTTTTGCGAGCCTTGGTGTTGTAACTATAAGGCTGTCTGCTTCCAAAGCTACTACTGATGCATCAGTACTCTCCACCATGGCCCATCTCTTTCTCTTAATGCGGACAGACTTTGTGGAATCACTCTTGAAAGTAGGTTGTGTCCTCTCACTTACAACCCCAGCTTCTAAAAATATCTCTGTTGAAGTTGAAGCCTTATCGTCCACACCATCTATCTTGGTTTCTGGTTTGCTTTTATTCTGTCTTTCACCATTCTTATTTGTAACCTCATCTTCCACAAATGTGGATTCCTCTTGACTTAGCTCACGCTTCTCATTTTGTTGTGATACATTCTGGATTGCGATAGTTCCTTCGTGCTGTTTAATTTTCTCTTTTGTAAACTCTGGTGTCTCAGTGTTATTTATTTGAACATAAGTCTCACCTTCCTTAAACACTAATTCAGAAAAAGATTTAGATGTAATATCTTCGCTTAGAATGCAGTCCTGTTGGTTAGCTGGGAGGTGTTTTTTTGAGCTAGGAGACGTAATCTTTTGTACCATTGCCTCATATTTTTGCCCTCTGCCTTTACGTGGGGGGAGAACTTTTGTTTTAGTGGGACACTGAGGAGGTACCACTGGCAATTCGCTGTTGGTAGATTTTCTGGGTGGTCCTCGCTTTCTTCTGGGGCCTCGGACACTCTTTTCTTTGTGTTCGGGTGAAGCCTCTTCAAATAGGAGTGGCTGAGTTGGTGCAATTCTTATTTTGGGCTTTGGACCTCTCTTTTTTTTCACAGGAGGTGTGGACATTTCTGGGCTTGATGTGTAGTTTACTGGTAGTGTTTTTTCCTTCAAATCCTTAGATAATACTGGCATGGCAAGTTGTGTAGGTGTGTGTATGGAACCATCTGTTGTTATCCTAGCATCAGGGTTTGGATTAAATTTTTTTTTAATGATTATGACCTCTTCAACTTTTAGAGAAACATCACTTAATTTATTTTCTGTTGGGATTTGGGTTTGAATGTTTTCCCCTCCCCCTTCGCTTTCTTTTGTTATTTTATTCTGTGAAGGCTTTCTGGATCTTAGAACCATATTTTTGTTCTCCCTATCTGGTACCACCATCTCTGGGTGAACTCTGTTTTCCTCTATTGGAGGTTTTACATCTTGGCTATCTTGAAGTGTTGTAGTTTTTAAAGTTTTCCTGGTCCTGCCTTGCAATTCTGGTGCTGGTTGTCTTAAATCTTCCTGGTCTATCAATTTTGTTTTTGAAATTGAGCCCCTTGGTCGACCAACTGGGGCTTTGACAGGTGCAGAATCTGTGGAAGTTAAAATCTCAGCAAACTTGAGTCCAGGTTTTGGACCTGGTTTTAGGGCTGATTTTGGTCCAGGTTTTTGTCCAGGTTTGGCTCCAGGTTTTGCTCCAGGCTTTAAACTTGGTTTTGGCCCTGGTTTTTGTCTTATGGTGGTTTCAATTTTTAGTGGGACTTGTGATTCATTTGGTGGTGGTTTCTGTCCTGTTTTTTTCCCAGGTTTAGGACCTGGTTTGGGACCTGGTTTTTGGCCAGGTTTAGTTCCTGGTTTTGGTCCTGGCTTTGCACTCGGCTTTGGCCCTAGCTTAGATCCAGGTTTTGGACCAGGTTTTCTTTTCACATTAGTTTCGACTTTTGTTTGCATATCTGGGGCATTGAATGACCGAGTGCACATTCTGGATTGAAAACCCTCCGTCAGCATTCTAGGAGATTGACTCACAATAGAATCCTGATGAGCAAGGTTAGTTTGATCTGAGAATAAAACAGTCTTGCTTGAAGAAATATTTGATTTCTGTGTAGAGGACTTGTGTTCTTTGTCTTCTTTTTCTTCCGCTTTCTTCAAGCTTAGTTGTCGCCTCAATGCCACACCTGAATGAATTATTCTTCTTCGACCCCTAGCATGCTTACGTCCATATGTCCTTGGCTGTGCAATTGGAACCATAGGCTCAGGTTTAGCGAGTGGTGTCACAGCACTCGAACAACTTATGCCTGGTTCTATATCATCATCACCTTTTTGAGGAGATGGTGGAGTGTCTGCCCATGAAGGAGCAGAGGGGAGTATTGACTTGCCTGGCAGCTGAGGAGAGTCTGGCTCCAGGACCTTAGCATCGCTGTGATCAATATGATCTCTAGCTTGAGAAGGAGGAGCTGCCTTGTCATTAAGAGCAGAGAACACTGGCATAGCAGACTGAGGCTGAGGTGCTGTGTCTCCAATGGCTGACTCCCTTGTTGAAACATCTGTTGCTGTCGTTGCTGCTGCTGCATTTAGATGACCAGCCCCCCCTGCAAAATCGCTGTCAGTATTAAGCCCTAAGTTGTGAATTTCTGTTCTGCTGCAGAGCTCTTCAGAAGAACTCCTATGAATATTTTCATCATTTGTGTGCTCCTCAGTTAATGACTGGCTTTCTCTTTCCTCTATCTTTTCCCTTAATTCTCTAGACAAAAGCCGTGAAAATTCTTCTCTCTCATCCTTTTTTGTTTTATCTTCTGCCCTCTCCTCCATGTTCCCTGTGTCATTCTGCTGATTTCTGCTCTCCTTCTTGTCAAAGCTACACTCTTCCAGGACTTCCGCCTGTGGGGCTGGAGAGGTATTTGCTGAACTGTCATCTTTCTCTGTGAAATATGGATCCTGCTCAAGGTCTCCTCTTGAAATAAAAGGCAAAGTTTTCACAGAGCTCTCAGATGCAGTTGGAGATTCAGATTTGAAGGCTTCTGACTTTATCTCTTGACTAAACTGGTCTTTGTTACTCGAATCAGAGAAATCAGCTGGGGACTGTTCAACTGAGTCTCTTGCATCTGAGTCATATTTGCTAGCGACCTCTTGGTACATTGACTCCTCATAGCAATAACTTTTTTCTGCCATATGAGTGTTTATTTTGCTGTAGAAATTCGGGCATTTTTCCTCATTTGTCCATTTCTCTTGCTTCTCCATAGGGCTGGTTGAGTCTGAATTACTAATGAAGTTAAGAGGTTTTTGCATTGCTTCCTCTTCCTTTCCAGAAGATTTTTCTGTCCAAGCTGATTCTTCAAAGTTCTCTTTCACAGGCTGATTGATATGTTGTATATCTGATGGGGAATCACTTTCTTGTTTCATAGGACTGGGTATTGTAATGCTTGTTGGGGATCTTTCATTACCAATACTCTTTACTGGAGTATTCATGTCATCTCCTCCCTGACCTGTCTGACATCTAATAGGATCTGGGGTGAGATTGTGCAGACCAGAGTCTCCAGACCTAGTAGACATATCATCTGGAGAAGCAATTGAGCAAGAGGAGGCTGTGTCCAGACTCAGGTGAGGATTGTTATGGGCCTGGGCCGGACTTCTGCCTTGGCCAAAGTAATAGTAGCCTCTGTCCAATGGTTCATCACTGCTGCTGGAGTAGCCACCCTCATGGAGTTCCATTGGCAATGGTTGGTGCTGTGGGGTGGAGTAAGGTTCATGCATGGGAGCTCCACTCACATTACCACCACTATCTGGATATGGAGGACTTTTGTATTCTTCCCCTTTCTTGGTGGATGTCCCGGTTCCAGTGCTGCTGCTGCTCCCACCACTACTACGCTTATTACCTTTTTTGTTTGCAACCAGTGCTTCTGAAAGCAGAAGCTGTTGTACATTGTTGGAGATATTCTCCACCTGAGAGGTTAGAGCATTCAGGCTCCACAAGCTGGGGTTTGATAACAGCTTCTCTGAGAAGCGCTCTTTCATTGTGGGAGCTTGTGGCGTAGTATAGTTGTGGGATGTTGTGTGGGACATGTTTGGTGAAGGATGGGACCGTGGGGGCATCAGCATGGCGTTTGCACTAGCTTGATCTTGCATACCAGCTGAAGAAGAGGAGGAGGCTGCTCCAGGTGTCATTGGTGGTTGGCCATACTGGAATGATTCTGGATTAGTCATTAGTGGTGAAGGGGTGGAACTATACGAGGGTGAGCGGCCAACAGAGCGAGCAGGGGAATGGCTTGAGGAGGGGCTGCAAGTCTGATAATACTGTTCTGGAGATCTAACAGGGAGCTCTGAAATACAGTAATTTTGCTGAGGTTGGTTATAGTGTTGATATTTAGGGTGGGGTTCTTGGGGGTTACTCATTGCCTGTAAAGAGGCCTGCTGCTCATAAGCTCTGGGTGTTGGCTGCTGGTACCCATAGCTGTTCTGGGTTGACCTGTAAGCCCCCTGCTTCAAACTGCTGTGACTACTTAGCTGTCTACTATACTGGGAATTTGAAGGCATATTGTAGCCTTTATAACAATGAGGCACGGGATTGCATTTTTCCATGTAAGGGGATGGAGAGGGTGACGGTTGAGGGTAGTGAAGGTGACTCTGTGGATACATGAGCGGTGAGGGGGAAGGGTTCGGAGGATGTTGCTGATGGTGTGGACTTGGGTAACTCGGTGTAGCAGGTTGTTGGCACGGGTTTTGTGAGTGCCCCAAAATGTTTGAGTCCATGTACTGGGAGGAGCCAGGGGCAGGGGAAGCACCAGCCTCCAGTCGCCCCACCATGTCCTGTTCATACTGAGCTAATTGTGCTGGGTCCTCCCATTTTTGCTGGAGATGGCCCTCGCTTATATACTGGGCAGAATAACTTCCTGGTCCCATGTGATTACTATAGCCCCCAGGACCCTGCAAGTGCTGACTGGGATTTGGTGGGGGAACTTTGCTTCCTCTAAAGGATTTCTTTGTCTGTGAGGCTGGTGAGCCCCCATTTCCATTTCCACTGCCTCCAGTATTTCCTGGGTAACCAGAATAGTTTTGTTGGCTGTAACAGTCCTTGGATCCTCCAATTCCAGCTGCTCCACCTGTGGGCACATTTGCTGTGTTAGCCTCATAGCCTGACCTGTTGTGCCCTGGGCCAGGGCCTGGATTTGGACCAGGGCCTGGGTGTGGATGCTGCGGATGGGGATGATGTGGGTGCTGCCGGTAGGTCTCCAGGCGAGATAGTTCATGGGACTCCTGCTGATAGCAGGGTTGGTTGCTGTGGTAACCACTGTTGCGCTCACGGAAGGACTGCATATCTCACTCCGTTTGTACCCTAAGCAGAAATGGGGAGGTGAGGTAAAATGGGAAAAGGGGGGAGGGTCTGGGGTTGTGAAGGTATAGATGGAAGAAGGATAGGAAATAGAGAAAAAGAGAAGAAATTATGAAGGTTTTTCATTTTCTACAATAAACTTGAGTATGCATTTCAGGAGTTAAAGTACCAGTAAATTTCTGTTTCTGAGAAAAACACATATTCAGACACACACAAGTTCAGATCAGGTAGTTCAGGTAGATAATGAATTGCATACATTCCCACATATTTACCTTTATGACCATGTGTTATTGTAAAATGTGCAACCTAAAGCATTACAGGTATTATTTTAGTGTTACGTTCTGCTATTGTTTGTGTGTACTGTGTGTGTGAAATGTATGTATACTTCAGGTTGGGTGGCAATTATATTTTTTGCTGGGCCTTCCAGCCTTATGCCTTCTGCTCAAATTGAAACTCTTGTTTCCTCTAAGGGGAAGTGGGCACTAATACTGTGTGTCTGTGGATACACTAAATTCACCAGCAGAGGGGTTGTGTTGATAGTGTAAGACACCTCTCTTCCAGTATGTGATTGCGTTTTGGGACTATACTGTTTCGGCTGCATGTGCGTATGTGTGTATTTTCTGTGTGTATTTGTGAATGTGCTTACACCAAAGAGAGACAAACAGGAGTGTTGCAGACTATTGCTAATCTATAAAAGAAAAAGAGTCTGCACTGAGCCTTGGAGTATGTGAGTGTGTCTGTCCAGTTTGAGTACAATATCCCAGCTTTCAATTCTGTGTTACATTCCTCCAAAGATACAACAACATTATTCATCTATAAACCCTATGTGTGTGTTTGTTGAGTACTATGGAAACTTGAATGTGTTAAATGTGTGTATTTCTCTTTTTTTTCTGCAAATGCTTAGATGTAACTTGTTGATGCTTGTAAAATGACTTTAAACAAAGACAACATTTATTGACAATGAGACACTTATAAATTCCCATGGACACCTACTGTCCACTTTCCTACCATGCTTGCTCCTCTGCTCTCAGCTCAATACCATTGTACCTGGGATGAATTGTATGTGGGCATAATTGTTTACACAATAACAAGAAAAGGAGTGGGGTGAAACCAAGCAGGCTGAGTACAGCAAGCAGGATAAGGTAAGATGTAAATAATTTTTTTAACCAGTGTATCATGTCATTCCATTACACATTAAGCACTTTTGATTGCAAAGTGTCTTATTCACTGATCCCTTAAACGTTTGCCAAGTAAAAACAACAAACCGTATTATGTAGTAACAAGTATAATGTTACATAGATGTGGAAGTGAAATGTTAAATGTTAAATATTTAGAATACGGTTTTATAGCTTCAGCTCAGTCCTAATAAAAAACGAGCCTCTGTGAGCAACAACTCTCAATTTTATTTGAGTTGGAACTTGAACTGGATCATTTTTAAAACAAGACAATGCATCATCTAAAACATTAAGACCATATGTTGACATGCTGGTAGGTGATCTTCCACTATAGTCTCAAGCATTATGAAGGGACTTTTGGGTTTTCCCCGTTTTTAGTTTCATCTATTTTCCCCATCAACTCTGTCAAGCTTCCCCATCCCTTCTGAAGAAAATCATCCCGCTGTACATAGCCTTTTGCAAGTTGAATCTTGGTGTTTCCAATCAAAGTCCCCTATTTCACACATGTGCCCCCTACACGAACTGCATGTTAACTGGAACTTCACATGGCGTTATTGAGTGCTTTATTTTTAGCTTATTTAGTAAAAATGTTTCCAATCTAAAATACATCTTGCTCCTCCAGTGTTATCATGCATCCATTTGCCTATTCTCTGATTTAATGCTCTCCTTTCAGAATGTACAGTCATGTCTTGTCATGTAATTGTCCTCTCCAAGAAACAAACTCCTAATGTTCTCTAACCAGCTTTTGAGGTTTTCACAGAACAACCGTTTTTAGATCAAATAGCACAGGGAAATTTTACTTATTAATGACCTTTAAAGGGAAGAGGTTGCATTTATTTTGGATCGTCAGTTAAAAGCAGGATTTTTGTTTGTAAATACGAATGGAAACAATGTTTGATTGGATTTCACAATCATGCACTACTTTGTGTTAGTCAGTTACATGAAATCCTGATCAAAATTTATAAAACTTTCTTGTTGTAAGGTTTTAAAAATGTAAAAAAAAAAAAAGTTGTAGGATGTTGGAACCTAAGACATGACACTGTAATTGTGTTCTTTTCCGCTTGATTGCATCTTCCTTTAAAACAAAACAAAGAAACCAAAGACACCTTCCATCAAATCGATTTTCTACACGCTTGCTTTTTCTCAAACACATGTGTATGGCTGCGTCTCTATTCCCATCACGTCCCACTTCCACCTCCATTCTGCAACTCCCTGCCTTCCACTGTTATCTTCCACACAGAGGCCCGGCACCATGGTGTCGACCGATTGCCGTATTTGTGGATGCACGATGTCTCCGCTTCAGTGAGGAGCAGAGAGGAGAAAGGATGGAGCTTACATGCTGAGATCACCGAATCCTTCTGGTTTATTTGTCTGCCCATTCTTTAGTGGCGGATTTAGAACAGAGAATGAAGCTTGAAGGAGAAGCAAACTTACACATTGTCACTTATCTGCATGAAAGCCTATTCGGCTATGTATTATATGCATCCAGCAAGACACCCACGTTTTCCCGTACTATTCTTGTCTTCTGCTTTTCTAAGCTGCCTGTATTTTGCATCTTTCAAAAAAGTGATATCTGCCCGAGAAAGATAATATTTCTTCCTATTCCACCATATCTGTCTCCCTCTTCTTCCTTCTCAACCTTCCTGATAGAGAGGGTGATGGCGACGAGAGGGGAAAGACAACAAGGCATTGGTGGTCGAGAGAGAGAGACACAGAGAGAGAGACAGCAAACATGCAAGGAACTAGAGGAGAGGGGAAGAGAGGGACGATGAGAGGATGCAACAGCAGGGAAGCAGTGATAGAATGATAAGTTTGATGAGGAATACAAGGAAAAGAGGGAGGGGTCCAGAGGACAGAGGAGGATGCATGATTTAGTAAGTGGGCTTCACAGCCTGAGCTCTTTGGAAATACAAACTGCAGCAAACACCACACAACCATTTGCATGCACATTACATAGAAGAGGGGGGTATAGTGCCTAATTGAAAGTGTTCATTTCCCCAGCTACTCTTTTGGGTTTCCTCAATTTCTTATCACCTAAAACAGTTTTTTTCATCTTGTTTACCTTTCTGCGTATGCTTACGTACTAATCTTTTCTTGTGTTAATATCTATCTATCTATCTATCTATCTATCTATCTATCTATCTATCTATCTATCTATCTATCTATCTATCTATCTATCTATCTATCTATAACTCTATATTTCCTCACAAGTATGCTTAACTCTGAAGTCTCTAGATTGTGTGTAGTGTAATTGTTTTTCTTCAGAACTTACAAGCACCTCAGATGAGCCCTTAGGAAAGAAAACACCGTAAATGCCTACTGCTCAGGGTTGATTGAGATAAATACAAGACAACCCAAGAAGAAAACATTATAGAACCTTTACAAGACCTGAAACCGAGGCATTGGTTAACCATCCAACAGGATAATAATATACAACCTAGGCTGTAAATGAATGGTGTAGATGCTAAACAGCAGCTGGGGTTGCTTCTTACTAGGCTTTCAACAGCCTTGAGCAAGATGTCCACATATGTAAAAAATAACAGCAAAGGCCTCTTCTAAACATTGACTCAGTTGGACTGAATACTGACCCATGCTACACTTTTTAGTTTTTTCATTAGCAAAATTATCACTGTATGTGTGCAAAATAGGAGAATATGAATAAATTGGTATTTAGAGGAACTCTTGAGCTCTAAAGGCAAACATAACCTACTAAGACCCGACACTGTTTACAACAGCTTCATCCACTATATTTTCCTGTTTTAGTTGTCTGGCAACTCCGATTATAATTCATATACGTATATATGTTTTTGCTTCATCATACCTGTGGAGGATCAATTCGTGTCAAAATACGTCTGTTTCCAAGTACAATAATGCCAAGAAGAAATGAGGAGAAGGAAAAGAAAAAGCGGGAGGGACAGAGAGAGGGGTGAATTTGATTGTTCCGCTGAATGGTTCATAATGCGCAGAACTGTGGCTGGTTCCAGTCCCCCCGCCCCCTCCTTCCTCTTTTTCATCACATCATCTTCAGAGGCAGCTTGAGATGGGATTTATCTCCTTTTTCAACACACATGCACACACAAAGGGATAGAGAAAGAGAGAGAGAGAGAGAGAGAAAGAGACACAGCTCACTCGTTTCATCAAATCGGGCTCTGAAGCACTTGGGCTTCGAATCTCTATCCTGCTCCTGGTCCGTCTGTCTGTCTGATACCAATAAACACACATGCACATGCACATGCACAAAGCGGAGGCACACAGAGAGTGGAGGGATGGAACGTCTCTGTGTGTTTACCTCCCCAGTCATCCTGGTTAATTATGCATGCAGAGCCAGTTTGCTGGGAAGGTGGAGCGTCCTGGGAGGAATTGCATGCGCATGTGCGCTTGCGCATCCAATCACGCATGTACGCAAAGAAAAGTCACACACACATCGCTGGAACGACACGGCCTAGCGACACACACGTTCACTAAAGCTCAGCTCACATGCTCCTCAACACCCTGACACACTTGCATATACCAGTGACGCAACGCTCTCTACCTTCTAGCCTCTCTCTTTTAACACACACACACACACACACACACACACACACACACACACACACACACACACACACACACACACACACACACACACACACACACAC
>JAVLVB010000584.1:128804-140855 GCA_032876305.1 Orestias chungarensis | reverse complement strand
GTCTGCCCATCCCTAGACTCATTTGCACATGCCGAGCTCTCACACATGTACAAGTGTTCGCAAATTCACCGGCACACACGCAGAACGACGGCACACCGATCTGCACCTGCTCCCTCTTTGTGCCACTTCAGTACATTTCATTGATGACTCGCTGCGTCATTCCCCCTGTGTTTTTTCTGACATGTATAAAAACACGCATCCTATCCCTGTCTGTCTCTTCTTTTTCGATTTTTGTCCTCCAGGTTGTCCTATCCCTGACCTTTTCTCTTCCACAGTGTTTCCTTGCCCTGAAGCTACAGTGCAGATGCTCTTTGTCTGGCTGCTAGTGTGTTTGTGTTTGACCTTGTATTGGATTGAAAGAGGTCAGGCTGCTTTTTGGTCTCGTGCGCCAAACTGAAGCTGCCGGTGATGAGTGTCCTTCATTATTGCTGTTGCTTTTGTGTCTGTGAATGAGAATGATTGAGTCTTTTAAGTACATTTCCTTTTTTTAAATTGTTTAAAAAAAAATGTAAATAAAATAATAGGTTTTAAAAACCTTTATTTACAGTCTTATACATTTATTGGTGAACACCCATGATAAATCCGTTGTGTTAGCCAGCATACAGCTAAAGATTTTAGAGACAGAATCCAAATAGATAAGAACATTTTAGCTTTTAATCATAATTTAACTCATTGACTCCGGGTTTCTTACCTAGTGAGAAATTACCAAAATCTTTAAGAAAACATCTGAATTGCACTATCAAGTCCAAATGGGATTTCATTGCATCTGCAACGTTTTTACTATTAAAAAACAGTGTAGTGAGAACGATTTATTAAAATAAATAAATATATATTTATGTATATTTTCAAAAGTATCATCAAGACCTCACTGTATGGGATGTCTAATTATATACCACTGAGCAGTTTGTTAATATGCCAACATTGCAGCACTTTCTTACTCCTTCTCCAAATATTACCACCAGCTTTCAGCAGATGTTAATTCTTTTGTGCAATGTTATGTCTAGGTCTACAGCAACATAGATGCACAGAAACAAGGACAGATATTCCCTGAAATCCATACATAATTCCTGATATATCCTCAGGCAGGATCTCAGGAAGAGGAGCTCATTTATCTTAGTGAGTGATCGTAGGAAGGATAAAAGATGGGTGGAAATGGACGGACTCGAAACCTGCTCCAGTCAGTTGTGTTTAAGGAACCGGAAGAATAAATCCCTCAACGGATTGATCTATCTACTCTCCAGCCTTCACTTATGTTGATGGGATATAGATTAAGACTGAACAAACAAAATCTTGGATGCAAACACCTGTATACAGGAAATAAGCTTCCTCCACAGGGTGACCTTTAAGATAAGGTGAGGATTTCTGCTATCCTTGGAAGTTCTCTGAAGATCTATATATCTTCTGTATTGTAAGGAATCAACTGAGGGAGTTCAAATATTAGAAAGCCTCCTTTACTTTGCCTTTAGAAGACGTCTAGATCCCATGCCTCCACTCCTTAAAGGTGACTGCAGCAAGGTAGTCTCATTACTGACTTGTGGGGTTTCTAGAAGAGCTGCTGAGTGAGTAAACCACAGTGGTGTCCAATTTGCAGTTGGGAGGAAGAGGTAGACATCATTTTAACCAAAAAAATAAATAAATGTTTTTTCAGGACTGTTTTGTTTTCTAATCAGATGAATAGTTTCAGGATTATTCAGTTAGCTAATGTTCTGTTTTCGTCACACTGTGTTGTACTACGTGAACATTAAGGGACAGTGACGTCCCTTAATGTTCACTCAGTAGACCTTGTGATGGAGCTACCAGCTATCCAAACAACTGTTTCCATTTTCTTGGGTTAAGACATCTTACTCGGTGATTATCCAATTGCAATACTATAGACAATATTTCAAACAACAAACCATTGCTACATAATCAAAAGAACTTCAAATGGCATCAGCAGAGATTCTGATATTTCTCCAATAATTTTGACACCCCTTGAAGTGCTGAACCTTCTTAGCAGTCCTAATATTTTCCGTCATCTCAGCTACAAGAGCTTTTTTCAACTATTCCGAAGGGACCCAAAGCTAACGTAGAGTTAGCGTGGGTTTGTGTGCCTAAATGCACAACAGTTTGCTGCCCGGTATGTAAATAACAAAATAAACAGAAGGATGGAGGCGGTCATCCACTTCCCATTAATACCGTGCGAACGACCGGCACGCCTCTCGCTATCGACGTATTGGGCACCCCTGAGATAGGGTGTATTTTAATTGACTGATAGCCTTGCATGGATCCCTCCCTTAAACATGGTAGAAAACTATGCAAATTAAAATGAGGTTAAGGTAATTACAGGAGCTTTATGTTAGCATGCCACATCCATAACTAAAACCTGCGTAGATGTGGATCTCTTGTAACACCCATGCTTCAACCATCTGACTCAAACTATCACCACCAGGTAAAAGGAAATTGATAACATTACAGACAGTCTGGCTAATCGTTTTGTGTTACGTGATAATAAGTACATTTAAAGCTATAATAGTAAAGCTAGCACGGAGGTGGCAACATCATGCTGAGGGCACTGAGGTCATCTCAATTTAACAACCATGTAAACGAAACTTGAACAAAACTGGGTGTTTTACCAGGACAATATAAATAGAGAAAACTAAGATTACGCTTCTGGATGTTGGGAATTGGCCCAAGATATTTAGAAAAATCCTGAGATGCACCTAAACACTGCAACTATTAGAGGAAAAATATATTTAAAATTGCAATTAAACCTGTGTGGACTAGGAAAAAAAAATCCACAATAATTGAAACTTGTGCACCAGATTGATTTTAATTGATTTAGCAGTTGTTTGATGCAAATGTTTTCTACCTGATGACAATTTGTTGAAAAGTGTTGACTATCCAAGACAGACAAGTCACCAAAGCAGTGATGGCATATCCCTGAAATAAATGAGCAAATATAAGGGGAAGAGTGAGATAAAAAGTGTTAATCTACAGCCAAGGAAAGGAGATGAACGACTGTGAGAGTGAAGGATTATTGAGGAACCAGAGGCCAAATATAGAAGACGGGGAAAGAACACGTGAGGCGAGATCGGGAAGAAATAGAAGACCATCGGGAGGATAGGCGAGAAACAGTGATGTGATAGGGAGGGAGAAGGGAAAATATGAAATGAGAGTAAGCTAGGGTGGTAAAAAAAAAAGACTAAGGGAGCAACGGGAGATAAATGGCAAGATATGAAGACGTGGGGTAGGATGTGAGAGAGGCAACGAAGGGCAAAAGTGACGAGCGATGGTGCGAGATCAAGGCAGCTGGGGGAAGATGCAGAACAACAACGAGGAGAGGACTGGGGGAAAGGATGTGAGATCGAGGGCACAGAGACAAGGGAAGAAAAAGAGTGGGAGGGTTAGGGAGAGATAGATTGAAGCTGCAAGATCAAGGCAGATGTGAGGGAGGGTTTTACGGAAAGAAGGGGGAGGGCATAGCAACGAGGCGAATGGAGAGACGCAGGGAGGAGAGGAGAAGCGGAGATCGTTATCGCTGGGCCGTGTTGCTTATCGATTTGCGTCAGTGTCTCGAGCCTGGTGAAATAACAGCGCTTACTGAGATGCAGGCTCCGACCGTCATTAGCTAAAAAAAAAAAGAAGAAGAAGCTCCAAAGACACCTGGGTGCGAGGCGGGGGCTCGCGCCCATGTCAGCGGCGCGTGACCATCTGGCACTTCTGATGTCCCCCATGATCGAGACCAGCAAGCACGTTAGAGACAGAGAGACGGATGACAAAGTTTGAGCACTTTGTGGGGGAGGAAAACAGATTGCTGGAAGAGTGAACGCAGATTGTGGCAGGAATAATGATAGACGAAGGAGAAAATAAATACTTAAATAAACAATCAGGCTGTGGTGTTTCAGGTGACATTCCTTATCACTTCAAGTGACAGAACTATCGGTCATCTCTCACACTAGGATGAAGGCAGACAAAGTGGGCACCCTGTCGTCCCTCTCTTTTCCCTGCATGTGGTGCAGTGTGTGATGGTGTCAGTGGAGGTGATGTGAGCGTGTTTGTCTCACCAGAGACCGGGGAGAAAGTGTGAATATGACTGTGGAACTCTGCCAACTGAGCACTGGAGAGGAAAAGAGACGAGATGGAGGGAAGGTGGGGAGGAGGAGAGGGAGGAGGAGTGATCCCATCCTTTGTTCTTCGCTGATGAAAGACGGACTCGGATCTTCTACTCCCACTCCAGCTCTCTCTGATGAGCCCCGATGCGTTAGGGCCGAGCGAGCACACTCGCTGACACACGCGCATACACACACACGCGCGGTGGCCCTATTTCACTCGAGAAAGACCCAAATGACTCCCCGCTCACTAATTAAACTTTAATCTCCAATAGCCGCGCACAAATTACCTGCCATGCCATTGAGCGCTGGATAACAGGAATACGTGAAGAGAAAGAGCAACGGGGTTGGACAGACGAGGCGCATTGAAGGTCACGCTACCTGTAGGATAAAATGAAATGTCTCGTGCTTCTGGCTCTGTATGAGCTACGAGCGTTTCCATGCTTGTGGAAATCCATTACCGCGGTGTTTAGATGCTGTTTTAAATTTTTTTTTTTTTTTTATTGAGTTCGTGTTTTGAGGGCTGGGAACTCCTTAATGTTGCATCACACGCCTGAATGTTATCACACACGCAAAGCAGCAGCCAAGACCTCACATCCTCCTCCTCCTGCTGCTGCTGGCCTCGTTCTCATTACGCTCTTTTTCCAGGCACATCTTCTGCTAGGACACACAGACTCTCTCCGCCATTTTGTGCCACACAGCAGAGGGCAGCCACATCAGTGTGTGTATGTGTGTGTGTATCATGCGATGTGTGTGTGGCACATGGTTAATCACTACGAACTAATGATAATTATGACCATCTTCCATCCAGTTCTCCATTTCTAAGCCGGACAGACAGCTTATATGTGAGATTGTGGGTCTGGTGTCTATCAGAGAACCACTGGCAGGCAAAATCGTTGACATAAAAGTCTAAAACTCTTGCTATATGCCACATTAAGCGCTATATAGTTCATACATCCCCATCAGCAGCGGAGATAAAAGCCTGTTTGGTCAAAGGTTAAGACTTACTAATGATCATAGCATTTAATGATGTGAAAGTTTTTAAGGCAAAATAAGAAGCAAAAGCTTCTACAGGATTCTCTGATTTCTGAAAAGAATACCTTACTTTTAGCTTCATGTAAAAATAGCTTAAATTGAGTCAAATAATATAAGTAAGTATTCAGTCTGGGCTTTGACTAAGTCATAGTCTCCTATTGGTTTTATTTCCTTATTGGCTTGCAATCAGCTCCAATCATTTCCTTATCAACTCTGATGAACTTTACTATCTTCGTAGACTAACTATCCCGATCGTATGATAGTGCCACCACCATGTGTCAGTGCAGAAAATTCAGTTTTTGTCACAAAATATCGACAGAAATGTTTGCATGTAAAACAAAACGTCAAATCATAACCTCACGTAATCAGGGAGCGTTTTTGTCGTATAGATGTCCTTTTTGTTTGATGTAGTGAACACACCTGCAGCTATTTCATAAAAAACTCGGATTTCTATATTACCTGGCGTTTATTAAACTTATGCTTACCTCATGCTGAGGAGCTAATACTGCCATTTGATTTAAATGTGTTGATCCAAAAGTTGGTGGATACAACCGTAGCTGTTAGCTGACTTTTCTAAAACAGGACATTTAAGCTTTTAAGGTAGCAGCCGTGAATGTTTAAAAAAAAAAAAATATATATATATATATCTTGAAAACGCACAGTGGTGTTAGACCGGAAAAAGGTTCTAGTATGCTTAAGGGCAAAATGTAAAAGTGCTCTTATGCAGTACTGCGTAGGTTTATCACATGGTGTTCAAGTTATTACATTTGCTGTCTGGTTGCAACGTGGCACAATGTGAAGAAATGTCCCGGGAATCTGGAAGCTTTTTGAGAGGGGATATATTTTTCACCAGGATGGAGGATGGTATAAACAGTTGTCATCATTTTACAGTCAAGAAAAAACATCTTCCATCCCCAGGCTATATTGTATTTCACTTTGCTCTATTGATGCCTGATGTGCAAGTGCTTTGTTTTTTTTGTTTTTTTAAACGTTTTCTTTTTTCTACATTACTGAAAGATAAATGATTTAAAGGAAGGGATTTCCTTTCCTCTTAACAAAGGAATTCATAAAGTTGTTCATTATTCAAAAGAAACCGAATAAAACAACAACAAAGAAATAATAATAAATAAAAAAAACAGATTCAAACACAAGTTAAAAAAACGTCATATGCAAGGACTACTCAACCCCCCCCCCACTGTATACTACAACTGTAACAATTCACAAACACTAAAAGTACAAATCTACCATCTCAGATGGATTAACATTAAATGTTTTATTCACTGAAGGTGTTCAAATTTGTAGACGCTTATGAATCAGTTCTAACGTTTAAACAGGTCTTGAATTAATGGGAAATTAACCATTTTGCTGCATGGAAAACAGTTTACAAGTGAACATATGAAACATTTACCAGCGTGCTCCAGTCTGGACTTCAAAGCGAGTTTAACCTGTAAAACCGACATATGCAAAACCGAAAAATGTTATTATATTTTATGAAGCAGGCTCTTGCAAGTGTTAATGTTTCATGGTTTGGGGGATGCATTGCTGCAGAAGAACAGACAAAGCTCTTGATCATAGGATCCATTACGAAGGTCTGTAATAACTATTTCTGCTGAGGCAGAATTGAACAGCATCATGACAATGATGATGAAATAAAAAGCTCCTAGCTGAGTCAAAACCCCTCAGCGGATTCCTTTTCCTATCCTAGAAAGCAGAGCAAAAACTGTTTTAGCTGCTTTTTAGTGTCGTTTTTCGAGGGTTTCACTTAGTTTTGCAGGTTTTGTGAGAAGTTGTCAATTTATTTTCTTTTACTGGTGCCCCGTCTAGCCTTTCAGTGTTTTCTGAATTTCAATATACATTTGTGTCGCACGACCTTCCTTCTACTTACTTGGCGAACTGAATATCATCAGAGAACGCGGCAGAGTAAGTCAAAATAAGCCCTACAAGCCTTCAACGCTTTCACAGTCTGTCACCTACACAGGAAAGCCACGGGCAGGAACAAAACAAAACTTACCGCCTCCTAACCCTTTTCTACCAGCCATTCCTACACGCAGCTCCTGTTACATACAGTTGCTGCCGTGGTTCTATATCAGGGACAATCAAGGATATGCCCGTCATGCAAGGATGGTGCTGTGAGTTTTTGTGTATACGTTAAACTGTATGTGTGTTTGTGCGCGCCTGTGCACTGCCCGCCATGCGTGGCTAGACAGAGTCAGGTGTTCTGGGAGGGGCGCTGGCACAGCGGTGTGCCCATATGCTTGTGACTGAGTGGCGGGCACACGGAGGGCAAAACGAACGGAGAAGGGATACGCACTATGCCCGCGGTGCATGACTTCATCCCTCCTGCAGGCACAGAGGGCACTGAGCAAAGCTGAGTTACAAAAAAAGATGCTGCTGATGCAAGACTAAGAGCAGAGGTACAAAATAGAGTCCAAAAAGACAGGAAATGATCCCTGCATGTATAAAACATATATCTATACTTCCTTCGATCTCTTTCCTTTTTTAGAACTTGTTCAATTTTTCCCGAAGACTCGTTTAACTTTGCAGCACCAGACAACACAACTTCCTGATTATCCGTAAAATGCATGCATCCAGTTAAGCAGCCTAACTCTTTAACATTAAGCTCATAAGACTCTAGCAGATGTGCGTTGATGTTTGTTAGGTGTGTGTTTTGTGTGCTGAGCTGACATTGCCACAAGGTGGCTTGGTCAGTGCACCGAGATGCAGCTTGCGTCATCTGAACACCCACAGACTTTATCAGCGTCCCGCATGCCCTCATTCCTGAAATCTGCAGGGAACGGCATTTGGATCACGACACCGTGCAGCCGCATTAACACCCATCCAAGTTTTAGTCTAATCCAGAGAGACACGACGAGCAAACGATGCCTTTGAAAGTTCATTAGCAGGCAACTTCCACAAACACTGAGACATGTGAGCAACTCGCATGATAGGAGGTTGTTGGTTTTACAATCTCTGCTTATAGAACCCATTAAGCCTTAGAACTTTGTTTTGCCTGGTATGAAAAAATATAAGTAAAAAATATTTTACAGATCTTGCATACAGGTTTGAATATTTACCAAGGGCTTCATTTAAATTTGGTTTTATTGTCCCATAGGAAGCTGCCTCTCAACCACAAGCATTTTGGTTCCATTAACAAGGTTTTGTCTATTTGGTCGCTGTTTTGGGTCGAATTGAGTTTAAAAGTTATAAGCTGTGTCTGTGAGAGGAAACCAACCAGTTTCTAATATTCCATCCAAATTACGGGATAAGCTTGTTAATGGTTTAAAAGAGAGTTAAGTTGAGGTTGCTATGGGAAATTTACTATGTAGTTTTATGGATGTGTGCATTGATTTAAGGTTAAGGTCTAAACTAATTTAAATATGTGTAACCAAATATATATATATATATCAACCGAAGACCCAAACGTACATGGATATGTCGTACATCATGACTGAAAGTACACTTTTTACCGGAATTGCAAACGTTGGTAGGTGTTTCGCTTATAACATGTGCAACTTGTGCACCTAGCAACCACGCTACAGCCAATCAGCGCCATTTCTTCTATGTATCCTTGACAACACACCACGATTCTTCGAATGTGCATCCGTTCGGGCCCCATACAGCGCGTCAGATGGTGAGAGGCAGACTTCAGGCAATGTTAAACCTTAATCTTAGACATTAGTGTCCCGAAGATAAACAGACATTTTAGACAGATTGGATGCAGTTTCCAAACTGTTCAGCGGGGCAGAAAATCTGCTCTTCTTCCATAAGTTTGCTGTTTAGAGCCTCACACTCTTGATGACAAAAGAAGTAAAAATTATCTTTTGACATGTTTATCCTGTTCAATAATATGAAAACAAGTGTATATGGGGAAAAAACTAGGAAGGGGTTAAAGTTGCTTCCTAACAGAAGCATAATTTCTACTTTATAGCCCAAAATGAACCAAGCAATCATTTCAGTTTTAACATATAAACCTCAAGGCTCCATGTTAAAAGAGGGCTAGGAGTCTCATTGACTCCCTAAAACACTGTAGAGAGGATCACTTCCTATTTTAACCCCAAAGACATCCTTTAATACTCCTTCCTGCTATTTCGCACCCATTTCTTCTTCCTCCCCGCTGCCTGTTCCTACCTGTCTCATTTGCATAGGATGCCGTATTTGCATACATATGAGCTAAAGAGAAAGGGGATTTTGGAGCTGCAGGAAAAAAAAAAAAAACGGGGGAAGAGGAGGGGGCGAGATATGGAGGCAGGCGCCTGCTGATGAAAAGAAATGAAAAAGGGGCCTTCAAGAGGAAGCTGCATCCACCCTCCCTTTCCCCCCTCCTTTCCTCTCTCTGCCTCTTTTACCTGATTTTTTTCCCCACCTTTTCTCTCTCAATTCTGTTCTCGCCCTTTAGGTCGCACCTTAGAGAGCGCCTGCAAAGGCCCCATTAACGCGAAATATCAGGCTGAGGGACGGAGAGCGAAAAGGGGGGTGGTGGTGGAAAGGGAATAAATAACCAGTAAAAGAGCAAATGCAGCATGTGCCAAGAAGGACGGGGGGCGGGAGGGATAAAAACAGAAGAGTAAAAAAATTGAAAAAGCTGACAGATAAATATGGCAAAGGAGCTTGTATGTACGTATCAGCCATCTATTCCCTGCAGCAGCCCGACTCTGTGTTGCTGCGGTGTTGCTGCTGCTGTACCGGCGATGGATGGTTGCTTCGCCAGAGCAACATTGATTGGTTGTGAAGCAAATCCCCCCGTTTTGTAAGCCCCGCGGGGGTGAGCTGTTTCCCTCTGAAAAGGACGGAACATGACAAGCCCCCTTTGCTTCAGTCGCACATTAACATGTACACCGAGGGCGCAGCGAAATATTCTCGCGCCTCCAAAAAAAAAAAAAAACGGCAACAAAAAAAAAAAGAGACACACAGGAAAACGTGAGGACGGACGTCTCTCCTGTGTCTCCACATCAGGCCAACCCAGATGCAGCCCATATAATGTCCCTTGTGCCGCACAAATACCTCGGTGCTTCACATGCGCACGCACGCTCCAGCAGCCATATTTATCCTGCACGCTCTCGCTAATTGCATGCGCCTAATAACCTGGTGCAGATGGAAAACATGTCTCTCGTCTTCCGTCAGTCCTTACGTGAGGCAACTGCAGAAGGCAGCTACGTGAAAAGGTTGGTAGCTGCCGATAGCAGAAGGAACTACAGATGTGAGTGTGTCTTGTTTGTTTGTGAATGCGTGTCTGTGCTTTCGTCTTCTGCTCTTCGTCTGATCGCTACAACAGGGCCTGAAATGCTACAGCGAAACTGGAATGGTAACGATCCTGCAACACATAGGATACGTAGGATCTTATCTAAATCATAAGCAGATGTAGATACGACCAGGCATGCTATAAAGTATGCTGGATTTAAGAGAATTTAACAAAAAACAATTGAACTTTGCTTCGTGCATGTTTTCTAAGAACGTTTTTGCGTTCAAATATCTTGCAGTGATCCTTCACCTATTATTGGGTTATTCACCTATTCTTAAATGTCTTAAGAGACTTCAGATGAAAAATTATTTCCGGGAGGTAAAATATCGAGGTGCAATGTTACCTGAAAAATTATTAGCTAGCAATTGTAAAGCAGCCAATCTAGAAGTGCCATGTATTTTTCCTCGGTGATGATGGGCTGTACGCATAAGAAAGAAGTTTAATGATGACTGTGGATGTCAGGGTCTTGGATAGAGTCAAGACAATTTCCGCTGTGCGTGAAAAATGCATATTAGGGAACATTCGGTGTATGAATTATCATGATTACTTATTAAGTTATCTGGAATGCACACAAACTGCAGAGCAGATGTCGTGCTATTTATGAAAGAACTTAACCTGAAACTGGAAAGCTCTTTAAAAAAAGACTACAAGCTGCTTCTTTATTTTGCTTTTTTGCTTTGCACACAAAAGCTACTGCTTGGCTACATGTGGTAACATGTAAAACAACATGTGTGATGCATATCTGATAGGTAGATAACACATAATGTTATCTCACCAGTCAAGGCTACCTTCAAATGAGTGCCAAGCGGACAATATTCAAGGGTAGACAGTGGTATGGCATTATGATTCATACATTTGTGAATGGCAGATAATTAAAAAAGAATACAAATTAAGAGATTTAACTCATTAGTCATAAGAAGTGGAAAAAGTCATACGAACTGAGTAATGAGAGGATGTGTTAAAAATTGACAGCTGTTTTCTATTACACCATATGCTTTTAGAGATGAACACTTATGGCTAATGCTACTTAAAATGCCCGAGCCACCAGGCACAAGCGAAGAGGACAGGGAGAGAAGGAGGAAGTTCAAACCGTATCTTCACATCGATCAAAAATGTGAGATCGCTGGCTGAAAAGCTGGATGCTGTGGATCCTCTCTAGTTTTGTTGTGCGAAGACGGATTATTCGTAAAATAAAGAAACAAAAAAGAAAGAAAAGTGTTTCAGAGGCGTCTACAAATCTGAAGTAATACAAACTGCTACAGGAGAATGTCCCTGCCAGCCATCCTCAGGATCAACTCCTTGAAGAAATATGGCTAATATGAGTTATGAAAACATGTCATTTACTTTCGGGATTAATGAAGAATTTTTGAATTGTAGCTGAATTTTTACTGTAGTAATATCCCTAGCATTGAAGTGGTTTGCTGCTGATGACGTTTTGAATTTCTTTTGGTGCTTGCTAAAAACAGGCCGTCTTCGGCTGGTCCAAGCATTTAAAAACTGGCTTCTCATCATTTTAAAACAAGAAAAAAAGCTGTGACAAATTGTGCCACAAGCTTCAAACAAATATCGGCGTATGCATATGTTGGTGAAGGCCAGTCACACGTGCGTGATCATTCATGTATGAGGCATCTCCTGGGTAACATCAGGAGTGGGTGGAGAGAGCACCGAGTCTAGAGGGGAGGGGGAGGG
>JAVLVB010000584.1:118014-128704 GCA_032876305.1 Orestias chungarensis | reverse complement strand
GAAAGAAAGAGCCTGTCACCTCTAGTCAGCGGCTATTAGCGGCAGCAGCAGCTCTGAGACACCATCGCTCATTCTGCTCTGCCAACGCTGGCACAATTAGACACACACACACACATGTTCACGCACACGTTTGTACATCCATCTTTCCACGGCGTGCATATGTGTGTGTGTGTGTGGCTGAGACTAATCCAGACTGCGTCAGGCTGTGTCTCGGCTCAGTGGTTTTTTTTTGTCTCATTGTGCCCTGCGTGTGTGCGTGTGTGTTCACGTAATGAGAAGGGAAAGAGAGAATGTCCTTGCATTTGATCTGCTTGTGAGCGTACATCCGTGCATGCATGCATGTATGTGCGTGTGTGTGTGTGCGCGGCACAGAGGGCCTTGTGCCCAGGCCTGAGAGTGACTGATAGACTCCATGCCAACTGCAGCTGCATGCCACGGTCTGTATGCCTGCACCCATGCTACTGCCAGCTCCTTGGTCTCTCATCTCTCCATTTCTCTCTGTCGGCTTCCTGCTTTTCATCTTCCTCATCCTTCTAGCTTCTTTTTTTGTTCCCTCCCCCAGTTTACATGAAATCGCTTTGTTTATCAGTTTCCACCCAGCAAGATGGCTCTTTCCCTTTTCCCTCTCATTTGATGCCCTCTCATCCTCGAATCTCTTTAATGGTCGCTTAACCCACCTCCTCTTAATTTGTCTCTCTAGTGATCCATTTGCTGTAGTGACAACACATTTAATGGAAAACCGTCTGTGTTTTTCACTCTCTAAACACTCTGTTTTTAACTTCCACCTCAAAATGAACCACTTTTCCTTTACTTTGTATTTTACAATCCTCAAGTAATCTTTTCGTTTTCCCAGTCCCCCCCCCCTTACATAAATAATTTATTTTTCCACCACTAGTGGCAGCTGTTTCCTATTTTTTGCTCCATTCATAAACCCTCTCCTCGCTACTGTCTTGATCTTTTATCTCTCATCCGTCAATTTTTTTTAATTTCTTGTTATCGCTGCGGTGTCCCCGTTCATGGCTCGCCTTCCTTCTCATCAGAGTCCTCATTATTTACCCCTTCCATCGCTCTTCTTCCTTCCTTCTCCTCCCTTCCCCCTTCTATCTCCTCCATCACCTGCTTCTCAGCAGTGCATCTCCTTATTTCCATAGAGCTTTGCAGCGTGCATACCAGCCGGGCTCCTTGCTGCAACTAAACACACACACGCGCAAATCGACGCGGCATACAATCCTCTATCCTGAAAGATACAGGTCAAGAAAGACAAGAATTGTTTATAAGCTCACTTTCCCGCAGCCCCACAGGGTAAAATAAGACTTGACGGCTGTGTTCCTCTCCATATCTTTAGATTAAATAAAAGACAGTCCAAAATTGTGGAGTCGAAGGAAAATGCATATACTGTAAGCATGGAGTGGATTTCTGTTGTAATATTCTAAAAATAAAATATACCTAAACTGAATAAATCAGCGATGAAGTCGTGATGCACAGAGTAACTTTGGAGGAGCTGCAAAGAATCACTGATTGGGTGGGATGATCTGCAAACAGAAGAAATATTAGGCTTTGTATCACATACATCTGATGCATACGGAGGGTTCACAAGACTTTTGAGGTCAACTCCATTTTCTCCACTGTCAAACACGGTAAATGAAGCGTTGTATTGTCTGGGTGTTTTTTTGTGTGTGAAAAGAAAGGTCATTAGAGTTGATGTTAAGATAGAGATAGACCTAAATAGCTCCTACATAAGATGAGAGCCAAGGCAGCCTGATTTAAGGAATAGTTAAGTAGCCAACAGGTTGACTTTTGAGGAGAATTGGTGAAACTCCATCTCTAATAGGACGATTCGAATAAGTTTAATTTTGGGACATCAGAGTAAGTAGGGAGTGAATGCAAATCCATGCTCCAATTTTCTGATTTTTGGTTCTGAAAAACTAAAAAAGTGTGCATTTTCCCCTTTAAAAATTATTCTATACACTGTATCATTTTAGATCATAGCAAAAAAACATTGAAGGTTGCAAAATTTACAGCAGTCTGATGGAATCGGGCCTTTAAAGGGGATTGAGAGATATGCCAGTAAAGTTCAGGACCTCTGCTTTGTAGACCGGAGTCTGCTGTGAACAGTTGAAACTGATCTGCTTTATTGTGGTAAACCAATAAAGTAAATGCATGTCTTACCTGGAGAATCCTCCCTCATTAAAGCACGGCTTCATTGTTTTATTGCAACTTTGGTTCCACAGAACAAACAGAAGCACATCAAGAGAGAGGCGCCAGCGGACGGAGAGAAAGTCTGCTTATTAGGCCACCACAGGCTGGAGCATGCATGTGATTCATTGAAAGAGAAGCAGAGGCACAAAGGGGCCAAGAGACAGAATGAGAAAGAGGGAGATGGATCGACTTGTGATCTGGGGCGGCTCAAGATCAGGGTTGCTGTCTGCTGTCCTAAGGGAAAGAAAGGGCTCGCTTATTATTTCAGGAGGGTGACACGAGTTTTCACCACGCGTCGAATAAATAGGAACACTGCAGTCCAGGCTGCACAAGTTATCACCGTGCAAAACAGGCTGACAGCACATTATGCACCTGCAAGCAGTGCTCTATCTGTCCCAGGTAATGGTCATCTTCTGCGTTCCCGTGTGAGCTCACGTACACACCTACGCCTGCGAGCAAATGGGAACGAGCTGCGCGTGAAATCTCATCAACATGCCAGCAGCCTGTGCGTCTTTGGAAGGACGTCTGAGTGCGGTGACGTGTGCGCACTCGCGTGTGTGTGCGTGAGATGCTGGCGCAGCCGTGCAGGCCTGACTTACTCTGTGTGACATTTGACATACTAAAGTGCCTGCAGTGTCTGCTCCATGGGACCCAGGCTGCGCTCTGAGAGCACGGCAGCACGCCTCCGCTCCCACTCGCCACATCGCATCTCGTCAAGTCGGATTCGTCCTCTCGCATTTTCCTTTTCCCATTTCACCTTGTTCATATGCTATTCTTGGCTCTAGAAAGCAGGTAGGCTTTATCCCCCCTTTAGTCTGGTTTTCACGATGCTTCCCTTTTCCCCTGTCACCTGGTTTCCCCTTTCTCCAACACTTTACCTTCCCCTGTTATCCTCTGTCCTTTCATAGTCTCTCTGCTCACACCTGGCCAGCTTACCTCACCTCATTCCCGTTGTCTCGATAATTTTGAGCAAGTACGTATGACTTCTGTTTGTGTTTGTCCGCATGCACATTTATTGAAAGAAGGAAGAAGCGAGAAGGGCCGGTCGCCCCGTTCCTGGACGCGTGCTGGCGGTCGCTCAGATCCACACAGGCTCGCACGTATCAGCTCAACAAGAGCGCCCGCCGTGCACGCTCCCGCGGCCCGCCGATAAACAAGTGCGCTCACATCTCCCAGGAAGTTACCATGGCAACCCCCTCTCTTTCATTCCCCTCACCGGTTCGCTCTGTCTGTCTCCGACTGAGCCGCCTGGTTGGCTGGCTGTCCCGGAGGCGAGACAATACCGGGTATCAAGGCCAATGTCACTTTACACTCCTCCCTCCTTCTCACTCTCCACCCCCATATTTTTTGTTTTCTCCTGCCAAATACAAAACAAAACAAAATAAAAGCAGGAAAAAACTGGTATTGATAACTGTGATGTTACAACTATCAATGTGATTTCAAATGTGTCCTGCTCTGCAAGGCTGAGGAAACCTGACGGAAAAACTGTACAGTATTCTGTCTTGTAATTCTGCTCCATCTCAGGCCTCCTTCTGCTCCCTCTCCTTTACTTTTTGCATAGTGTGACCAATTGCCTTCTTCCCTTTGTGGGACGCAAGAGGAAAAGGGGATTTCATGCAGGCTAACTAAGCCCCTAATCCCCTGTTTCATGCCAGTCTCCCTGTCTCACTCTCTCTATTTTGGGTTACTGAAATTTAGGCCGTTTTACCGAGTTGCCATGGTGGAAAAAAAGTATAAAGATTATTCCAATCTGTAGATATTCAGCAACTTAGCTAGTTTAGCCTTGAATTGATGTTGATCACAGATCCAAAAAACAGGATGGAGAGCACCTGTGAACTGAAACTTTTACGTCTTACCCTAAATATCTAATGTAAACCACCCCATTTTAGTTTTGCACACATGGATAGAATATGTTTTCAGGTTTTCTTTAATCTCTTATTAGATCCTTGCATCAACTCGAACCAGATTCTCTTTCCCTGGTCATTAAAATCATGATTCACCTTCACAGCGTGACCTGTTTCTGCACTCTCTCTGCCTGGATCAGTCGGTCTGTTCGCTCGAAATACTTGGATCATTATCTTGAGCACGACATGCTTTTTGTTTTGACAAAAACCTTAAAAACGAGATACGCGCGAGCTTGACTTTTCTCAATAGTAAATAAAAAATCTATTTCGATACGGTTTGAAAGCTACAACAACAAAAAATCATTCAAAAGAGAGTTTTTCTATAAATTTTGTTTGAATCACTCAGAGTTCACTTGAATATCATAAAGCTGTTCGCAAGTAATCGAAAAATCGTATCGTTTTCTAAAAGATTCATACCACAAACAGTTTTCATGGACACACAGGAACAGAAAAACTACTTTTGAGTTAAAAAAAAATCCTGTTGACCCTAAATTTGGGTTTGCCGGCTTTAGCGATGTCAATCTAGACATTCTGAGAAACGTTATTTACTGCTGAGAGCAATGCTCAAAATAATTTTAGGTGGGATCATTAATTTCTTGCAGGATATGACTAATCTTAGAATATTACAGTTTATTTGATCTGTTTTAGAGATGCTCAACGTCTCCTTAAAGTTCCAGAAAAATAGTTTCTATTTTCTGGCTTTTAACTGTAATTGTCAACGTCCCCATCAATAATAAATGGCTGTGGCTTTAAATACAACCGCGTGGTTTAATAAATGTGCTATACTTAGTTACAGTAAAGAGGAACTGAAGTGGCTGTTCTTAAAGCAGATGGGAGTCTTGGCCTTAATGCTCCCTTAGTGTCTGTCTAACGTTTTTCTTTCCGGCTCTGAACGACTGCAGCTCAGACCATCACTCTGTGTTGTACGTCTGCAAGGAGGCAAGAGAGTGAGGAAGGAAGGAAAAGAGCTGTCAGGCGCTCTGGCTAAGCATCTAATAGGTTCCCATACTGAACTGACATTTGAAGGCAGCAGGGGCATTAGTCTCGAAATGAAATGAAAGACAGATCTAGAAAATGAAGAGAGAGAGAGAGAGAGAGAGAGAGAGAGAGAGAGAGAGAGAGAGAGAGAGACTGGGCATACAGCAAGTCTTGTTCCATCTTTTTGCTGTGCATAGGATCATCCCCCCCTGTGATCTCCACCCAGCCGAGTCCTCCGCCTCCTCACACCGTCCTGCGGCCTCTCGCTATATATCTATCGAGCTCAGGGAGAAGAGACGGAAAGCACGGAGATGAAAGGAGCAGGAAGGGATACAGTCAGGGTTGACCCAGGGAGCGCTGAATAAGCATGCAAGGCCCGGCGAGAAGAATGAGGTAAAACTGATGAGGAGAAGATGAAAGCAACGGGGATGAAAAGACTGGTTGTTAAATGTTTAATTTAAGGTTTGTCCTGATGCGGATGGATGCGGGTGATCGTACAAAGACACACAATGGAAAAAAACAGACTGAAACATGGACGTAAGACAGACACAAGAACAGACAGAGAAGACAGTTTGCCCAAAATCTCGGTCTCCCTCACTGTCTGACAGCGAGAGATCACAGGCTTCTCACAATCTCTTTATGCTAAATTTATCTCTTGTCATTTGTCAGTCATGTTTTCTTCTGGGCTACTTTCAGGGTTCCCATTTCTGTCTCTCGAAAGTCGTCTCGGCAATCTGAAGTGTTGCCGCTCTTGGCACCAAAATGCTGCAACACTGTCTTGGCCTAAGCAAGGTCCAGAACCCAAATGGCTACTGGAGCTGAACTATGGGAAGCTAAGCAGCATAATAGACTCAGAACCATCTCATTCTTATTAGCTGCAACAGGTTATATTTTAGAATCATGAACATATTTTATGGTCACCCACAATTGGGGGTTCCTGAAAGACACAGTCAGGTTTGGTCAGTGTCATCTACCTGTAAACATCTGGACATCAACAAAGGTACTTAAGTAGATGTGCTCACATTTTTCACTTTTCTACCTTATTTTCACGTAGACTGAAAGGGTTTTCTAAGGAAGTTTATCTCAACTGCTAGTGGGAGGGTGCCCAGAAATAAAAAGGTAGGTGTGTAAAGGTCAAGACAAATCCAATCTAGCATCTGATGGAAAATCATGTCGGATATTATACGCTAAAAAAATCTAGAAAATTTTGGAGAAGTTTGCAACACAAACCGACTGGATATTGTGCTAATGTTTAACGCTCAGGGTCATGATTTGTACGAATGCGAATTTAAAACATGACATTAAAACCTTCATTATAGTCTGTTCTCTTACACATGGTAGTAGCTTATAAGCACAGAAAAAAAAAAAGAAAATGCAATGAATGTAACAAATTAAATATGTTAGAGAATATTCTAGATCTGTAAACAAAACAAAACAAAACATATTAAATGCATGAAAAGGACACAAGGTTAATGGACACGTGCCCTCGATTATAAAACACGCACAGTCCTGCATATATTTGTGTGGTTTCTTTTGACTGGTCCCCCTTCAACAGTCACATTGACAACATAAATGCGTTCAAGCGGCCAATTTCTGTCTATCCTTAAACGTGTCTGTCTGTGGATTTCGCACCGACAATCAATGTTTGCCGTGCATCTGTGTATGCATTTATATCTTAGCGTCTATGCATCCAAATCTTCGCAGGAGCCGCTTGTGGGGACGATAAGCACCTGAACCCCGAGGCGGCCTTCAGATTTCCCCTCACGTCCTCGCTGAAATCAGCCCAATCACTGCACTGTCATCTGCTTGCCACCGGAGAGAGGCCTGCGCCGCATACTGACAAGCTCATTTGCCTACCTCTGTGTACCCTGCCCTCCAGGCTTTCCACTTTCTCCCAAATTGAGTTCAAATAGACCCACTGTGGGAGACATTTGTTGGATTTTTTGTCTGCACAGGTGAGAAAATTGCTTCCTCCTTTTTTTTTTTTTTTTATCCCCAAATTGGGGTGTCATTTTTTTCTGGCATGCCACAGTCAGATGAATACCTTAACCCCAACTGGATCATCAAATATGACTTATTACGACTCAGATTGCTCATAAAAGTTTAATTAAAAATTTATGTGATGTGTATGGCAACTGAACCACTCCTTCACCAAACGACATAAGCGATTCTGGTATTAATCTTGGGTTGACATGTTCGAAAAGGATACATCTGCCGGCTCCTGATGTGCTCCCATTTTTAAATTGATTCTGTTTTGCAGCCGATATTTTTCGAAGGGAGTAGTTTGAGCCTTAAAAATGAAGAGTAACAGTGAAATGGAATATTTGTCATCCATTTCAACTCTAAATGCCAATAATGCTATATAATTGGTCAATTCAATTATTCATACACTTAAACCCATAATGAAATGTCATTGTTTTGATAGAACAGAAAGACTATCTACTAGTCTAAGTAATATTTTTGACATTGTTTTTGATAGTTATTTCAAATTTGCCGTATCTACTTCAAAACATGCATCAAACTTCAAAATATGCATCAAAATATTTTGATGGAATCATGGCTATAATGTACAAAGTATAGCTTAATGCACTGTTACAGTGGCTTGCTATTAGCTGGCTGAATGTGATACCTACAGGAAGAAAATTCCTATAAATATTTCCATAACCTACAAATGATGAAGTTATGTCTGGTAATGTATCTGCCAGTGACGGTTTAAGGTGCCTCTCATCATTTTTCTTGAGATACGAATTATGAGAGTTGAAGTGTCTGGTGATACAAAACACAGTCCACTGATTGCTAATGTGTTGCTAATCCGGAAGTTAGCCTGGTTAATAAGCGAGCTCATATAAACTTTTCAGGCTTTTATCATAGATACTAATTGATTTGAAGGCAATACTTTAAAATCAAGTGACTACTTCCTTTCTGAGCTGCAAAATATCTGAAGTGCTCACCAAAACAATGCTGTATTGTATAAATCGGCTGGTTCATTTTCTAATTTTACTTACCTGTTCATCCATTTTAGGTTAATCAACACATTGCTATATAATTTGGCTTCACCCTACCTGATGTTGACCTGAAACGATTCATTGAACTAACACATTGAGACAGACAAGGAGAAGAGAGACGTTAAAGGGATGCGAGACTGAATGAGCGGATTTGAGGGGAAGGCGAAGCATCTTTCTACGTTTGTTCTTAGTTTGCAGTCCAGCGACGTGCAAGCTTGAAACCATGAAAACAAGGAGAATAATTCTGCATGTGTTTGCGTCCCCGTGCCTCGCCGAGCTTGGGCGGCGGCAGAAGCCACACAGAGTGCTGCTCTCCTGTCAGAGTGATTAGACGGCTGCACTGACAGAGCAGAGATGGAGAGACCAGAGGGAGAGATAGAAAGCGGCGGAGAGACGGGGAAAGACTTTCAACTGAGGCGGGGGATTTGAGGGAGGGAGTCTTCAAAGAGCATGCGGCCAGGCGGCTGACAAGTACAGCGTTTCTGCCTCTGGTTTTCAGATGCACTCACCCAAATGCTAACACTCACCCAGGGCTGCGGTTAGGTCATCTCAGCTCCGCTTTACTTTCAGTTTAACATGAGCACAACGCTTATCCATGCATGCGCACATTTCACCTTGACTCTCCTTCCTCAGCCCAAAAGAGGCCAACGTGTAAGCGCGTCTCAGTGTCGGATGAGAGGTTTCCATGAGAACAGCAACAGTGGCAACCCCCATGGGCTCATTTACATATTCAAGTGAAGGAGTGTGGTTGAGTTACAGTGATTGAATGACCTAATCGATAGGGGGGACTTAATGGATGGATACAAGGAAGGACAGACAGAGGAGAATGGAGATGAGGAGAACACGGGGTAAGAGGAGGAGGGGCATGTCAGCTGACGGTAAATCGGAGTGCAGAGGATGCAAGAAACTAGCTTTTTGGGCATGGATCTAAATCATTTCAACAAAACCGTCTAAATTATGTTTGCATGAGTATTTGTATTTTTTTTTAACTAATCGCTATACATTTCACAGCTGAACAGTCGGAACGACTCATTAATATGGCCAACCAGCACACAACAACAAATTTGAAGGCACAAAAATAGCTATACCCATGCATATAAACCAAGGATAACAGAGACACTCAATCCGCGGGTCAATAAAAAAGGTGCAAAAAGGAATCGTGGTATAAAAATAACATGACGGCATGTACCGCATCGTCTCTAGTACATGCAACTTAATATGATTCCATACCCCAAACAGCCATTACATGCAAGCAGGAGAGTGCACAGTGATGATTAATATAGAGAGCATTTCTAAACAGACAGTCAGGTTTCACATACATCCATATGACTAATTCAGAATGTAAAGCATTGATTGCATGATATTCCAGGGCAGCATGTTCCTAATAATGGCAGGTTAAATGTAAAACTGTAAAACTTGAGTTATATGTGAGACATCTCGGTTGGTGATGAGTAAGCGGCGTTATTTTGGTGCCTGTGTCTGAGCTCTTGGTGGTGAAAGCAGAAACAAACAGCCCTCCTATAGCACTAGCATCGGGTCAGCACTGCCACGTGTTTTTTGAAAAAGAGCTCTACCAATGTGGAGTTTGAGTTGATTCGGAGTTAGATGTCGTGACTTTATAAAACGTTTTCTGTTCTCTGATTGTCTTATTGGCCGCAAAGATTCCCTGGACATGAAACGGCCCCACTTTCGTATAGGCAGCCCCCTCTCCGCTTGGCTCTGTCTGAAAGCCCGAGATTATCTGAGCATCAGTAAGCCACTGAGGAAGTGGATCAATCAGGTTTTTTTTTTTATTATGATGAGTGCGTTTGGCCGGCTGCGCTGAAAAGTAAATGGTGCAACATTATGCAGTGCAATAACTTTCCATAACAGAAAGAGAGCCGCAAGAGGCGGGCAGCACAATGAGATGTTTATATAAACATAACTGGGAGGATGCTGACTGTGTGGATTTGACAGTTTATGGAGGTGTGTGAAGCTTCGGAGAGCACAATGTGGAGATTGAGCGTTGGGACAAAAAAAAAAGTAATCTGTTAGCTGCCGTGCTTCTGATTCATTTTCTCTAATCTCGCACACGCGTCTGTGCCCGGACGTTTTGATTTGGTGCAGTGGCGAGAGCTGGACCGATGGCGATGCTGTAATTAGCAGCTGCTGTGACAATGGAGCCCTGGTCAGAGGGACAGAGGAGTGCGATGGGTGGTGGAGGACTCAGAGTGAGATGGGGGAGGGCGTGAGGTCTGCTGGGAGAATCAGTGATGGGGAAAATGGATGGAGGCGAAGGGCAGAAAGAGCGGAGGGGTAGGAGCTGGGGTGGGCGGCTCTAATGGCCCGTAGACACAGCTGACTGCAGACACCGAAGGACGTAGACACGAGAGTGAAACAGACGGAAGGAAGGCGATGGAGGTGGCGTGGGGTGTAAAGCAGATAAAAATAGAGGGGGAAGCAAGAGCAAGAAACGACTCAAGGAGACTAACTGCTTATTGCTTATTCTTTTGTACAAAGTGTGTATCTGGTTGTCCAAAGTGGTGGACATGTATGCTCATGGCTAACACACACACACACACACACACACACACACACACACACACACACACACACACACACACA
>JAVLVB010000584.1:94619-117914 GCA_032876305.1 Orestias chungarensis | reverse complement strand
TCAAATCATGAAATATGTGTATTTTTTAAATTGGCCATAATAAAATAAATTTCATATGAAGGATACAACAGCAAATCAACCAGAATCTGTGGATTCTTAGCTTTTAAAAAAGCCTAGGTCCAAAATGCTTCACAGAAATCTGAAACTAGAACCTTTTTTAGGCACCATGTGTCTTTAGTAGGGACACACATGGGTATAAATGTCTTTGCTGTAAGAAGGATATTTTGTGTATTAGTGGATTGTTTCTATCCTACTAACAGAGTAATAACAGCTAAACAAGGAACTATTTTTAAGACAAATGTATTTTGTACAACATGTCTGCAGTTCATTCAGGCTGTGAGAGAGTAAGAGAGATCAGTAGATAACAGGAAGGTCGAACACACTACAAGTTGTCCTTTATTTATCCGAGCATTCAACTTAGAATAAGTTGGCTCTGGAAAATGTTAGCAACCCTTTGGCAAAGGTTACCATAAGGATCTTTAGTGATTAAGTTTAATGCTTTAGCAATACATCTGAGTGCTAATTGCTAATTTAGGATCCTAAAATTAGCTACAATGCCTATACTGTAAAATAAAAGTTTTTCAGTGATTCCTTTCACACACAGTCACCACTGCTCTAAACCTAAAACATGTGGAAAAATGTCTTGAATGGTTTTCTTTTTAATCAAGGTTCTCACAGAAAAATTATATTCGGCTAAAACTGTTATCGTTAGGCCAGCATTTTACCGAAACAATGAAGAAATCAGCCACAAAATTCAGACTGGTGCATATCTATCTGTTGCATTCCCCTGGCTCATCTGATTAAGGCATCTTCACTGTTAACCTTGATAACGACGTAATGCAGAATGAAGACATTAAAGAGGAGAAGTGTATGTGGTTTTTGTAAACTTCACAGCGATGGTAACATTTAATTACGAATCATGCTAGAGAATGATATGAGCAGAGCGCGATGAATGACAAATAAAAAGAGCGAACCCAATATTGAGGTGTAATGTTCTGAAGGTGAACATACTCAGAACTACCAGGAGGGGGTAAAACTGAAAGGAAGAGAGATACGTTGGGTAGGAACAAGAGCGAGGTACAGGATGTTGACGGAGCGAAACAGAGATACATACTGAGAGAAAGAGGAAGGCATCTGTGCACACTGAGAGAGCAGTAGAGAGCATGAAAGGTTAAAGGAAAGGGCGCCGGGGAGCAAAGGTTAGGTCAAGGAAGGTTCATAGGGAAACATTGGAAAGACGGCGGCTCTAAGGGTAAACAAAAAGGGAGCAAGATGGAGGACGATTCGGAATGAGTCGGAAGGTTGGATGCACATCAACATGAGGAAGAATGGATGTGTCACAGGGAAGTACGAAGAGAGCGGAAAGGGGGAGGTTCAGGAGAGACAGTTACATGACGAAGAGTCAAGAGAAGTCCTACTTATCTCCAAGGTGAGGCTTTACGACCGAACTTACCCACTTGTTACAAATCAGCAGGACTTAAAGGGTGTGAGGTAAGGAAATCAAAAGGAAATCCATTTTCAGAGATTTGGATCCAATAGATCTCCAATCACACCAGTGGTGAGCTGTGTTTTTGGTTGGAAGCTGAAAGTGTAGAAAGAACGGTCAACACATCAGCTATAAAAGGTTTAAACGTAGTAGTTTTTAGATGGATAGCTATATTTAACAACTTTAATAGTTTAATATACGGCCCCTTTTTTAGAGCAAGGAACCTTTAAATACATTATTCTTTTAAAATTCCTCATGTTTAGTTTAATTATTAAAATAAACTCCGTCAATATCAAGGATCTACACACTCCATTGCAGTTCTGTCATGGTTTCTTGTTTCTTTTTTTTAAGAGCAGTTTATGTTTTAATCCCCTTCTCTTTAGAAATGAACCCATATAAGATTTACATGCTAAAACCATAGAATACAAATTCCACAAAAATAACAAAGGGCCAACTTCTAATCATCTCTTATGGGGAGTGTTTCATTCAAACACTTATTTCCAGATCTCTGCAATCAGATCCCTTGATATCACCATCCTGACGAAGACTGTTTGAAACAACAAGAGATGTTTATGAAGCCCTCAGACTATAGATCAGCTGCCGTTTGATCCACAGCACTGGAAGAAACAATGTTTAGACTGAGATGAAGTGGAAAATAGCAGCTGGAGCTTTAGGTCTAGGTGGTGCATTGATCTACTTATGCGAAACATGGAATCAGCTCAATATTTCTTTCAGTTCTACGCTGCATCTATACATCTCATACACCTGCTTTTTATCTTTTTTTATGTGCTTGTTTTTATACACACTAAGGATGCGCCGCCTCGGTTGGCGTTTATGCGTGTGTGTCTGTGTGTGAGTGGGTGTCAAACCACATGAATAAATATGGCCACAGAGATAGCCCAGGGTTTGTTGACTGCTCTGATGTTTAAATTTGTGCCGCGGCTTCTCCCGGCAAAGCTCGTGACTCACCCTCTGATATAAGCTAACGCGCTAAAAGCATCAGCGCTTACCTCTTCTAATTTAACGCTGAGGGGGAAAAGTGCTTAGGTAGCCGGGAAGTGTTGCCAGCCTAAAGTAATCCCACCACCCCGATTACTGTCTTGGTTATTTTTTTAAGGGTGATCGATGAAGGGTGCGTTAGACGTTGCTTTATGTTAATGAGATCGACACAGATTTTTTTATTAGCCAGCTAGGCTAATGTATTCTAATGCATTCTCGGCTGCCAGTCTCTTATCCGTGCAGGATATGCATGCAGCATCCTGTCTGACTCACAGAGATCTCATTAAAGATCTTTCCGGCTCCACGAAAGCCTGTCGGTGGCCTCTCCACCTTCATCCATGTATCCTTCACTCTATCTCGCCTTGCTCTGTGGCCCCTCTTTCTCCCCTTCTCCTTTTAGTATGCATTGCGATGTGGCCTGTGCAGGTGAGAGACGCGCTTTTGTGACACGGGCGAATGTGAGAGGAGGATTGAGGAGCGTGCATAAATCTAGGCTTAAGGTTGACTTTTTGCATTGTGATTTCGCTCCTGATCTTGATTCTGTTAGCAGGCAGAAGCCCGAGAGAAACACACACACAACAGCTATAGGGCCCTTTTTTTTTTCCCCTTCCTGTTCCTCTTCTATGGAGCTTTCTTTCACCTAAATTAAAGTTAGGTATTCATTATGTTTTGCTTAGCGAGGTGGAAATATATTATACGAACTCTGATAATTGATGATATCGAAATTCAAATTAAATTTGAAAATTTGGCTCAGGCTTATCATTTGTTTAAGCCTCAGGTGGTTTGTGTGTGTGTGTGTGTGTGTGTGGGTACTCTACTCCCGGCTGCCATGACTACAGCTCGGCCAGTTGATGGACATGTGAGGCAGAGATGAAGAGGTTATTAGCATCTCTCTCATGTTTGCTCTGCTTGAGAACATCAGCAATTAGCCAGGTCCCAAATGTACTCTGCTCACTTCATCCCTCCTAGGGTTGCATGTACAGGGCTGCCTCTGACGTGTTTGCCGTAATTGCTTTGTTTAGGTTTTTGTTTTATTCATATTTTGCTTTGTTCCTCGTCAGACGACGTCTGACTGGGTTAACATGATTATGAGATTTGTTGAACACTTGGTCCAGCCTGTGTCAGACTTTCAGTTCCTTGCGCTTGACGTCAAACTTGAAGGAGCATATATGTGAGACTGATTATTGTAGAGTCCCAAGGTAAAAAGCCAGCCTTCATAATAACTCTGTGATTAGAAAATCAAACAAAGGAAAAACTCCTCTGCCCCCGCTTCGCATCTACCTCCACAGAGTTGCAACCTTTCTCCCCAGAGTTGCAAAGAGAGAATAGATGAGATAGGCGAACAAGAAGGGAATAAAAATACATTAAGGACAAACCAAGAGTTATAAAGCTTGAAAATGATTTGCAAGTTTCTTTTTTTTTTTTGCCAAACTTAAATGTTTTAGATCTTCAGGCCAGCTTTGATTTCAGGCAAACATAAACAGAGTAAACACAAGAATGCAGTTTGAGGCGATGAAAAAAGCATCCACAAATAAGAGAGCACATTGAACGTTGGTGAACCTCCCCTTGGTCAGAAAACCAACCAAAAGTACTCCAAGAGTGCGCAGACAACTCATCCCGGAAACACCGACATCTAAAAGCGTTGCTGACCTCACTTGTCTCATTTAACATTAGGGTTTGTGGTTCAACCAAAACGAAGGGCATCTGTGCTCCAGAGGCAGAACCACAGCGAACCTGAAGGACCAGAACGTCTGTTTAACATTTGACAAAAAAACATAACAACAAAAACATCCATTTATCCACAAGACTTCAGAGAAATGATTCTGTGGACTTTTTAACAGGTCAGTTTCCTGTGATGTCTGGTTCAAAACTCCTACTGATAACTAAACATGTTGGTGATAGTGTGATGATGTGGGGCTGCTTTGCCTCCTTGTGATAAGGTGGACTTGCTACGAAATAGTGAAAATTTAACGCTGAACGTTTTGGAGTGAGAAACCCTGGACTTAACTTTGAATTGAAAAAACAAACAAACCTTAAAACCTCTTAAAGTGGCAAAATTAAAACAATGAAGAAATGATAGGGGGACCTAAATTCCTCCACAGAGAGGGAAACAACTCACTGATCGTTGTTGATGAGAGATGCTGCTGTCAAAGCCGAACCTTTAGTGGGTGATCTGTATGTATTTACTTTGTCCAATATTGAAATCTGATTGATGATAGGAAATCCGGAGGTTGAGGCCAACATATAGATAGATATTACAGCAGTGCAAACAGGAATGAACTGAAATAGCAATGCAGGATGAGAAACTGTAGCAAAACAAGCCGCAGCAGTGTCAGACAGAGAGTGAGAGAGACCCCATTATCACACTGGCAGCTGTTTATTTACATTGTCCGCTGCCCAAATTTCAATCCAGCTTTCCTTCTATCACCACAGAAACACCGTATTGTCAGACCCCATCAGCATGCCAGCAAGGCTGCTATATGCAGATCTGGCACCGAGCCGTTGCTTACTTTCAGATCCCACATGCAGCGCAGCGTCCATTGGTTTCACCACCTGGCTGGCTTACTGTGTGCCACTGGTTGCTATGGAAGCTAATTCACTGGCAGAAACCTCACTTTGTAGCAGAGACAAGCCAATCGCATGAGGTTCAGTCACATATATGAGGATTGAGGGAAATGCTCGCACGCATCTCTACAAAGCTGTAGCAATTTTCATATTTGTGGAAGAGCAATTCATCCACGAGAATCGGACATTCTAATTATTTTTCTATTATTACGCCTTTAAATGGATCAAAGCTCAGATTAAATCCAATCGTCTGGTCTTGTTTGAAATATTCCTAAATTTAGCAATGACAAAATTGAAAGAATCAGAGCTAAAGACGAGACAAAGCAAACTAGTTTTCAGTTGCTCTCTGTTTGTGATTTAGACGTGAATGATCAGGTGAGGGACATGTGAGAGAGGAAGAGTCTTTTTAGTGTGTCACGTTCTTCAACATTTTTCCCCCTCGTCGCTCCTTTCAACGTTCCTCTGACTTGCTCTTAATCCCACGTTATGTAACTGCCGCAGCTGTTTGAAGTCGCAGGAGGGTGGGAAAGATGGGTAGAAAAGTTTTCAAAGTGCTGCTGCTGCTGATCAGAACACGGGGGAGAAGCGAGTGACAGTTTCTGCTTCCAAAACAAACGCCTGGTCCCATCACGCATTCTGCCTCTGAGCTTCGGCTTCTGCGCTCGACTCTTTGTTGTTCTTTTTAACAGAAACATTAAAACCTGCATGTCTGAGAATTTGTGGATAATGTGCGTTTACTGGAGTCCATGGGAAGGTGCAATGCAACTATTGGCCACAAGGTGAAAGCTTCAAACCAGCAAAAAAAGGAAAGATTCCACACGCAGCTCAAGAAAAGGACTGGGAAGTTTTATAGTATAATTTAAATTGTTAATATTTTTGTTTTTTTTCCCCACATGCACATTTTAGTCTACAGAGAACAGCCGAGAAACTAAAACATTCATGTTTTAAAACAAGGAGTTTTACTAATGCACAAAAGAAGCTCAATAGGCCAAACAGGAAGTGAATACTTGAAGTCAGTCAATCAATAAGTCAATGAGACATCTACAATCTAATAAATGAAGACATCCATAGACAGATACAAATGATATAACAACATTTAAAATATGGATAACTTGCCATTCTAAAACACTTTAACACTTTTTTCATTTGCTACAATAAAAATGTAGATAAAACAGAAAAAATGTATAATGACCTAATCTAAAAAATGAAAATACTACAAGGAGGAAAAAATACTAAATTTAATCAAGAATTCTAAAAAGCAACTTAAAATAGAACATTTTAAATAACAAAGATATAATTAAATTAGGATATCAAAACTTCAGATGGATGCGCATAAGAGAAGCTGCTAAACAAAAAAACAAAACAATTTTTCATTCATTTGTATTATTTGGATGTAACAAAATCGACATCTAAGACCACCTTTAGTCTATAAGTGAACCTAACATCATCCAAATCTTTTTGTGTCTAATAACAAAAATGCATTTTGACAGATGAATAGAAATAATTTTTGTAATTCAATCATTTCCTGTCAGATTTCTAAGTGGTCGTTGTAGAACAAGCCTGAAGAACATTTGAAATTTACTGAATTTTCCTTTACATTTTATAGGCCTTATAAAAAAAATCATGACACTGCAGGTCAGAGCTTAAAGAAAATCAGAAATCTGTACAGGTAAAGAAAAAGGCCGATCAGTGCATCTTCACTTTTAAACTCTGCCCTTTTTTTTCTGAATTAGTTCCTCTATTTATCGTGAAGACTCTTAACCAGCTGCAACTCTCATTTCTCCGCACGCTCACACACATAGACCTTTTTTTTGCACTTAAGTACCTTTAAACACACACTAAAATTACAAGATTACTATAATTACAGCCATGACCGGTGCTGACAGCCGTACAGACAGCTAGACGTAGTCTACATATGCAAAATTTGACCAAAAACCCTTAAACGAATGCACTGTAGTGAACGAGGAAGCGTGATTGATGTGACTGCCTTCAGGTGCATCATCCCCCCTTGTTTCCCCTTATGGTTAAGTATTTCCGTTACAGAAGAAAACACACAAACAGAATTGAGCCGTCAACACACACCTGTACGTGTTAATTTTCACAAGGGTGGATGTGTGATGTCTGACTTTTCCATTTGAACATTTAGCAGTTTTCAAGCTAACAAGCTGTCATTCTCACAAAAACAATGTTTTCCTAAAGTGCGTAGTCACATGCGTGGTGCCTTTAAGGCCTCGCACCAACACTTATTAGTATGGATGCCCACAAAATGTGTTGATTACTGATCTTTTGCAAACACTATTTATTCCCCCTCTAATGAGACGCATGTGATCAAATACTCATCAGTGATGAAAGATGTCCCAGCACCAGCACCCCTCGCCACCCCAGCCTTCTTCGTGCTCCCTTTAACCAGCAGCAGCGGGTTAAAGCGTTGTTTTGATGCAGCGTGGGGACGGCATAAGACGACGAAGAGATCGGAAACAGCTCCCAGGAGGAAGGTGCTGAGCGATGTGAGGGGACGGTTGATGAACTGCACGGAGCTGGACACCAGCCAGATGATTTTAATGAGCAAAGTGCTGCACCCAACACCTCACACCTAATTGCGCGCACACGCACACTGATGCAGGAAGCTTTTTTTTTTGCCTCCCGTACTCTGCAGCATCCCGCCATCCAACACTAAGTACTCCCTCAAGTTCAAACAAGCAGCTCACAGTAACCGGCATACAGATGAGCCTTCCTCCCCTCCTCCTCCTCTTTTTCTCCCCTGCAGTAACCCCTTGCTCTTCCTCTCCCCCTTTGCTTTCCTCTCCTCAGAGGGGAACAGATCGGCCATCACTCAACAAACACACTGCGCTGACACTGCCCGGGATAGTCCAATAAAAACATATTACCTACAAACTGCATTAAGGCCCAAATGTGAGCAGATGCACACACACAAACACACACATGCGGCTCTGTGTGTGTGTGTGTGTGTGTGTGTGTGTGTGTGTGTGTGTGTGTGTGTGTGTGTGTGTGTGTGTGTGTGTGTGTGTGTGTGTGTGTGTGCAAAACGGGCAACCGTGTGTAATTAGATCTAGGTTAGCAGAGATAGTTTTCTGTTCACTGGAACATCCTGTACCCGGCCTGTGACACCGCATCCGATCTGAACCCCGGGATATAAACTGTGTGTTCCTGGGATGCTCATAAAGATGGAGGCGAGATGAAGTGTCTGAAACGACAACCAACAAGGATTTCTGTCGCTTTGTCCTCGCGTTTGGGTTCGTGTCTGGGTGCGACATCGTGTTGCCAGCACCATGTGTTTACACTTTAGCTCGTAATTCACAGTAGAGCGACGAAAGCGCACTTTCGTGTTGGCAGTGTTGAAGTGCTGCGTTTTTTTTGTTAATAAGCTGCCGTGCGATTATGCAAGCCCAAACTCCCTTCAAAACCAAAAATGCAACCAGAGACTTGATCACATTTTACCGTTATGTCACCGAACAACAATGGAGGAAATCTAAAAAGTGTGGTGTGCATTTTAGTGTTTGTGTAAATTGTTTCAACCTATCTTTTCATATGGTTTACTTCAAAATGAGTTTGTTGTAATTTGCTAATCAACACCAACCATATTTTCTATCCCTGCAGAAGAGGAACCACCCCATAGCACAATGACTCCAAGCCCCGTTTGCAGTGTGCTGAAGATGTGTTCAGATCGTTTCGAAGATGTGTGAAGAAATCGTTTTCAACAGGATCATCTTTCTGTGGATTCAATCAGTTTCTTTTTGCCACTCTTCCACGTTTTTCTACCTGAATTTTGGATATTTGCAGCTTTTCCAGGGATGCTCTTGGTGTCTTGTTTCTTTCCCTGCTCCCCAACTTTTCCCCTGACCCATCTTCTGTGTTCTTTTGCATTTATGTTACCATTAGTTCGTTAATCTTCTCTAACAAACCTATGAGGCATATAGAGAACAACTGTATTCACCCAGATAATAAATTACAGACAGGTTAACTCGATTAACTAATCAGGTAGTGTCGGAATTGGATTTGATTTAAGTGTATCAGAATAAGGGAAGGGGTTAAATACTTATGCATGCCACTCTGTTTAAATCATTATTTGTATGAAAAAAACTGAAAACTATGTTGTTTGAGTCCCATTTCACAAACGTGCGCTAGTTTCTTTTGATTGAGCAAATGTGACTAAATGTGAGACAGTTAGGCAGATCGCGGTTTATTGTTGATTTGTTTCACGCTGTCTTTCTTTGTTCTGGTGGCAAAAACCCATAAGGCGTCTTTGTGCTGCTATCTGCACAGAAAAATACGAACCCACTGCAGCATGCAAAAGCCCGGATTACCAAACGGGGTCATTTACCAGCGTTTGCAGCGTCGCAAACACGTTGAGAAGTTTAATAAATCGAGGCTGCTGGTCTCAAGGCGCAATTAGCACACGCTGTTTTTTCCACCCTCCGCAGTCCTCAGAAAGTTTACGCATCTCTTTGCACGCGCTCACCTGGAAGGGGAGCAGCTCAATTTCGATTTCAGTACAGAATTGCCAGAGATAATTTACGAAACACCTACAGAGCGAAGATTTCAGGGAACCCATTTATGAAGGGAAACATGAATTGTCAGCATCCATGAATAAAAATGAAATGCCGTGAGTCATACGTGGCATTGCACTCCCCCTTTTCTCTAACGAGGGACAAGCATTTTTTCCCCCTACTCCTATGTCTCTCCGTTTGCCTAATAACAAGCCCAAAAAAAATGACCAGGAGCCATCTGGGCAATTACATAGTCACTTGGGGGCTTATAATGTGTTGCTTGGAAATAGACAGACACAAACTGAGACTTTAGAAACTTGGTTAAAATGAATGCAAACGCGACAGAGCAAGCAGATAGAAATATCGGCCTCATGTATTTGTTTTGATCCGAAATCAACAGCAGCGAAGGGGGGATGAACGGAAGAGGAGGAGGAGGAGGAGATAAAAATACAGAGGGCAGCCTTCACTTTTCATTTCACCACAACCGCATGTTTCCAATTTCAGGATGCCCTTTACTGACCATCTGAGACACAAACATTTTCTACTCTCCTCCCAATCTCAGCGATGGTTGGCTTCCTTTCATTGTGTTGCATCATACAAGGCAGAGAGGAAGTTGGGTGCTCCTGTGCATTTTGATTGTGTGGTCTCCATCAGCGCTCCTGAATCTCATCCGTCTCTTTTCGACAGCATAAACTTTGCTTTCACATCTATAAGAAACAAATTCCTGCACCGTTAGCACACCTGCGACGTTGGAATGTTTATTGTTGACATGCTTCGCTTTACACAGCAGCACGTTGTTCGGTTACATTCACACACATGCGTCTCAGTGAAAAGAGTCCAACTAAAAAGCTAATTTATCCAGGTAATCCAATTGACATTTTTTACATAGAGAGAATATCAACTGTTTGTTTCTGTGCATTTTGATGATTATGGCTTGCAGATTATTGTAAACCTTAACTCACAGAAGACTTGAATAGTAAACAAGAGGATCTCTGTTATAGAGATGTTGGCCTACTGGAAATATGTCCCTAAAACCAACAGGATATTATTTTAATATTTGATGCTGGTTTTGCGTCAATTACAGGAATGTTGCGGCGTGGCTAAAAACGAAAAAATGAAAAAATCAGCCTTGGGCTCTGCTGACTCTGATCTTCCTCTTGAGGACGATATTCATTGAACCAGGTTTGGGTAGTTTTATCTGTGTGAGCTGGAGCTGATGGAAATCAGCATCTTGATATAGCTTTTTCTTTAGGAAGAAGCATGAGAAGCACTCATCCTCAGGTGGTTTACCTCCCCTATATAATCACAGACATCTCCAAATTTGGATCCTGGGCTCCTTCACGTTTGCTCTGGGATGTTGCTTTTCAATCGTGTCCTTCAGCACCACAGTTTTGTCCTCCCACCAAACATTTTCATTTTATTGTGCCCATGCAATATTCTGATCTACTGAGAATCCGATTATTTTATTACCTGCAAGCGGTACAAGTAATACTTTAATGAGATGCACATGCAGTCTCTAATCCCTCCTCTTATTCACACAGTGCTGCCTTCTCTCCAGGACACACACATACACACACACAAACACTATCTCACCCCTGTTTTCTCTCCCAGACACTTCTCTCCGCACGCTCTCTCTGCGTTATCTCGGCCGTCATCCCTCCCTCCTCCCCTGTTGCGCCGCGCACCCACACGCTCTCACATGTTCTCCACCTCCCTCCCCAGCTTTATTTACTCTCCCTCTCTGTCACACCTCTTCCTCTCTATCCGTCTCTTCCCCTCATCCTTTCCTTTCCCGTCGCCTCGGGGGCCAGTGAGGCTGGAGGGTAGCATCAGTTTCAGTCAGCAGTGACACTGCAGTCTCAGGGCAGATTTTTTTTTTTTTTTAACGCCACACTAGAAATAAAAACTGCATAGAATAAAAATATGTACGAGGTAACTCACATGAGAAGGACCAGAACATATCAGACCATGCTGTACTAAGAATAGCATGCAAGCCACAGAGAATCCTCAAAAGCAAACAAGAAAGATGAGTACCATAAACACCCCTATATATATTCACCCATTACTAGACGGGATGCACATGCATGTGGGTGTATGTCGGACCCCTGCTTATGCAACGGCCAGAGTAAACAGCAAGCTATGACACATCCCCCGTCCGACTTATAGCGCAGTGTTATGAGACCACATAACACGTTTCTCAGGCTTGAGATGTTGATTGCTGCTAGGGAAGAGTTGAGGCTTAAAAGGCTGCGTCCTTCCAACATGAACGTGTTTATAGAGCTGCTTTTCCATGCTGGCTGTTTGAACAGATGCTGGAGGAAAACAAGGTCGAGTCAGGTGTCAGGGAGTGTATGTCTGGATGTGTGTGTGTGTGAGTGTGTGTGCTCTGCCCCAGCAAAATGAAAATAGAACGCAGTCCCACAAGAGAGCCTGCTGTCCTCTATTTTGCTCACCAGTGTACACGAACACACAGACACAGACAGACAGACAGTAAGTCAGACACACGCCCCCTTTTCTCCATTCACATCCCCTCACTTCAATCTTCATAAATCTGCCCCTCTTACAACGTTTCAAAACAAATGACAGGTGAAAGCTCTGTACCTGTGTTGGGGGGGGAGGGGGGGCCGTTCTCTCCTTTTTGTAGTTCTCCCACCTACACACCACTTGCTCAGCTCGTCAGAACAGAGGTGACCGGAGCAGAGGCGAGCCGAGCCAAGCGTACGGCGGCGAGGCTCAATCCTTTCACCCTGCGATGCTGAAAATGGCACCAATGTTCCCTGACAGCAGCAGGCTGCCTGCCCCTTCCTCTCTCTCCTCCTCTCGCTCCCTCTCTCTCTCTCTCTTTCTTGCGCTCTAGCTCGCCTCCCGCCTCTGCTTGTCTGCTGCCATGTAGGGTGCACGTCGGGTGAGGGGCGGGCTGAAAAGAGGGGAGAAGGAGAAGAGAGGGAGAAGGGAAAAGCAGGAAACAGCGAGGGGGACTCAGGGGGATAAGAAAGCAATTAGAAGACAGCCCCTCTTCCTTCCAGTCAAGAATATATAATGGAATTATCTCTCTCTAAAAAATGTGTGTCTGTGCGGGTTGGAGGTCAGGGGAGGTGAAGATAGGAAGGTGCTGGGGCGCCTAGTCTTGCAGCCTCTGCTGGAGAGTCTACCGGCCACATATTGGAAATGTGGGAGAGAGCAGATGGGAGGATGTGTGTGGAGTGATTGCAATCGTCCTGCATGTGTGTGTGTGTGTCAAGGCTGGAGAGAGATGGCGAGATTGCTGCGCTGTTTGGAGGGAGGAGGCGGCGTCTTCAAAGTCTTCTCCATCTCCGGTTTTCTCTCCCTCGTCCTCCTTTTCCTGCTGTGTGTGTGCGTGTGTGTGTGAGAGAGACAGAGAGCGGTTGTATATTAACTTGGATGTGTTTTTTATGAGTAGAGAGAAAAAAAAACTCCTTCAAATCTGTTTACTCATGTATGAAAAGGGATGACTATAATCCCAATGTGAGAGACGGTGATAGGAAACAGATGAGTGGGAAGCTTGCAGTGTTTTTTTCCTGCGTTTAGGAGAAAATTAGATAACAAAAGGGGGGAAAAAGGGAGGAGAGTGTGTTTGTCCTTGTGTGAAGATGTGCGAGTCTGTCTTCTGATGGATGGGGACTGAGCCGGGCGCTGCATGAGGGAGATATGTGCATGTCAGTGATCGTGCCATGAATGAAAATAAGAAGGAAGGGAAGGGCAGACGAGAAGAGAAGAGAAGAGGAGAGGAAGGTTCTCCTCTTGTTTTCAGCCTCCTTTGCGTCAAAAGAACCTCAGTTAAAAAAACAACAACAAACAAAACAAAAAACTGTTCAATAAAGGACAACCAAGCATAAAGAGGGCCAGAAAGTCCCTCTAAAGGCAAACTTACCATTATGATAGGAATGATGTCAACTTCCAGCAACTCCCCACAGATGTGTTAGCTGATTGGTAAGCTGCTGCTGCTGCTGCTGAACAACGAGGGGCCAAGATGAGTCCCAGTTTTAAAGTGTTTCTGTCTCGACAATCCTAACCCGCTGTTTGGTTCCAAAAAACACACATAATGACGACAAAACGCGTTACATCTGAATAATGTTTTTTTTTTACCTCATGCCTCAACAGTTTCCCCCTCTAGATTTAGTGGTGCTAACTGCGTCTCTCGTTGTTTTAGTTTTCCCTTTCTGAGCATCTCCCGCTGAACCACTGGAGCGAGCCTCTACAAATGACACCCGTGATCACTCCTGGCGAGCAGACGCAACAGAGAGGCGAGAGGCTTATGTGTAGAAAACCCTCGGGTGACAAACTCGCGCCGTTCAAGGGCGATTGATTCCGGGGTTTAATTTCTCCTACGGTGCTTTTGACACAAAAGGGATGCGCCTCAGACTGACCTTGACAACAGACTAGAGGAGGTTTGCCTCTGCCGCCACAAACGCGTCGTTTCTGTAATCTGCCTGTATCTACGTTGGACTAATGCATCCATGTAGTTTCTAATTATAGCTGTTGTGATAGTAACCTTAAATTTTCCGTCTGACAATCTCTCCGTCTCGGTAACTCAAAGGTTCACATGAAATGCATTGTCATTGAAGCTGCTCTGACCAATCACCTTCAGATGGAAAAACACTGGGTTTATAAAACACACATACACACACACACATGCAAACACAGGAGAGCTAGTCTGTAGCCTTTAGCATTTAGCCTCTTTGTTTTTTCTTTTGCCTCAAATACAACCAGGTACATTACAAAATGCTTAACACCGGATTTACGTTAGCAAGGCTAACGTGATATTTATTCATCTGTTTTTTCTTCACACAAAACAGTTTTTCATCATGTCCCATCTCACCTCATCTTGATCCTCACCTTTTCCTCCCCTCCTGTGAGCTCCATATTAACCTGATCAGTTTGGTCATTACCAACAAACGTCTTGTTATTCTTGCAATCACCTTCCTACCACACAGCATGGCAGGGTTTACTTATGTCTTGTAAATTTGCTTGTTCGTTTGCAGAGGTTGCTTCTGCAGCCATTTGTGGTTTATGCATGTAAGTGAATTTACCCGACTATATGTTTGCTTTTGATAAAGGGATCTGTGCCTACTTAACTATGTATGTATGTGCGAATATTCTAAAGAAGTGAAAATAAAAACATTCAAAGCTGATAAATGTTTTAGGTTGAAAATAAGTAGAGTAAACCAACTAATTTTACAAAAATGCCAGTGACTTCAATCCAATACAACATTTTAATACATGTTAATGCAAAGAAAAAAATTACTTAATGCAAGAGGGGTTTCTTATGAAAGAAAAAAGTAGTGAGATTATTTTACTTTTGCTCTAACCTTCTCTCACGAATGCATCAAATGTTAGGCCAGAAGGTTTCACGTACTTCTGCTCCCCACCAAACAAAACACGCAGCAGCATGGTCTGTTAGATAAAAATTAATAAAAATAAATAAATAACAAAAATAAACAACGATGACAGACATACTTATAATAGTTAATAATAATAATAATAATTCAAAGGGAATGCCATTTTAAAACTGAGTTCATATTCCCGATACACCTGAACGCAATCTGGCGCCAAAACCATTTGCTAGCTAGTACTCACGCATAGTTGTGAATATATGGAATAGATAACAACGGAAGCTATAATATAATTCTTCATCACAATTAATATTAAAATAAGTTAAGTCGATTTACACTCCATATAGTTATAAATACTCTATTTAGATTAAATTAGGTTAACACTGAAATATTAACACCACATTTTTTTTTACTGTGTAGGCTTTTTTTGTTTGGGTATAATATTTATTTCATTGGTTTTAACGTTTCCAAGAAACATCCATTCAAGTTGTTTGGTGGTGGAGCAGAAATGTGGAATCTAAACACAGGTACCACGGATCAATCAAAGGCAGGGCAGGAAGAGGTGGCTATCTGTTGCCATAGAGGCACGACCGTGGCGTTTAAAGCTGTTACCAGGCAGGATAAGCCACTGCTGAATGAGTTCAGGGGATATGGGCCGGTGGGCTGCGTTAGTCAAACAACATCAATTCCTAGTAGGAGGGATTCATAAATGTTATGATACGCTTGGCTGTTCAAAGGAAAAGAAAAGTCTGACACTGTTTAACGAAAGATTGAATCTTAAAAAAATGCTACCATGTTAAAAATTTAAAAGTCATCAACGACAAAAAGAAGCATATTGGTAATTTCTTTGCATATAATCGCACAAAACCTCTTTGGGTATGTTATAAGGAAATCAATTCCTATTGTTAATATTCCGATTTAATCTGGGTCTACATGTGTTTCTTTTCAGTCAAATAACAGCATTGTCATTATATGAAAGTAAAAAAAACAACAAAACAATGCTTACTGTGAAATGCAAAAGTAAATAACAGCCTTTGATGTCAATTCAGGACAACAAAACACGTCACACATGTAAACAAGGTTTGACTTTACAATGAAACTCTATCGCCACCTAGAGAGGTTTGCCATATTATTCTGTAAACCGAAAACTGTTAACTGGTTCCCTCTACTGGTAAAGAAACAGAGTGTTTTTCTCCACTCTGAATGGGATAAAGGGAATTTACTTTTATTATTTATAACTTCTGAAAAGTCAGGTCTTAATGGAAAAGTAGAATAAACCAATATACAGCTAATAATACGTACCCCTTAGCAAATTCCAGCATTTTGTAATTTACAGTTTTCTATTCTGATGCTGCAAATGGATAACAAAACTATGAAATACAATCCAAGATGCTCGTCATAGTTCTGTTTTGATTGCACCAGAAGCACAGATAGGCTGCTGGCGTTCCTTACTAATCTTGACATGGTGCCCCAGCAGAACCATGGACAGAGCATCTGTAAACCACCATTATAGTCAATGTGTTTTTCAGCACCATGGACAGCGTCCTTCGTCTTGCCCCACCTCCTGACTACAGCAGCCATTTATTTATCCTCCAGGCATTAAACTTCGCACATCTCCAGCAACATCCATATATAAAGAAAACTGTGGTGCTGTTTTTTTTGTTTGTTTTATTGCACACTTTAATCATGTCATAAACTTCACAGTAACAATGCAAGAGCTGAAAACAGAAGCAAACCACTGTGCAGTGCAGCTCCATAGGTCTTCAAATTATTTATAGGTATTTACAGAGGAAATATCAAAACAAAAACTGAAACAGAGCCCCATGGTTTTGCCTGTGTGTGGATGAGCCATTTCGTTTCTTGTTCGTCCCCAGAAGCACTTTTTTTTAATGTCGACTCTGCCCTGTTTCTAGCTCTGGGAATCCCGTTAATACTGCCAACCCAAACACATTCAAGTACTGCAGTTATGGCATTGCACAAGTACTGGGTTAGCCAATAAGCAGAACTATTACGAATAAAAAATAAATAAATAAAAAACAAACAAATGGAATTGTACTGACATCACTTGCACCACTTAATCTCTGAAATTTAATATATTTGTAGTTTGGTATCATCTAAAATTAAATTTGTAAACTAATGGAATATCCGTTTGAATGCTAAACAATTGCAAATAATGGTAGCAATGCAAGATAGAGACTGTTATTAAACCTAGTGGGTACAATTAGGAACCTCCATTTAACTCTGCTAGAATTTGCCAAAACATGGTCTGACCTGGCTCATTACTTTACAAATAATTACTTGGTACTTTCAGGATACACACTGTATTATGAGTTGACTTGTAACTTTCAAGAATTTAACACTTACACTGGAAAGGTTGATGAAATCCCTGGAAGGTGGCTGTAAGGTTATAGGAAAGGTAAAGGTATACCAGATAATAACAAAATCAGTAAGTTGCATCAAAGTTCCAGAAAGTACCGTGTATATTCCTGAAAGTGCATACTCCAATACTTTAAAACAATTAATTTAAGTTCCTTCAAGTATATGTTGATATAAATGGAAGATGAAAGAGATACCTAATAACCACTAGGAAGAGTTACTAAAAAAGTAAAGTTCTGAAAAGTAGCCTCAAAGTTCAGGGAGAGATTTAAGTTTTATTTGCAGTTCTGCTTAAAATATTTACGATAAATCAAAAACACATTGTATAAGCAATGGTAGCAAAGTGTTCCCTTTTTGGTCCACCAAAAACAAAACAAGACAAACAATCAAACAAACAAAACACCCATAAAATCCAGAAATAAAAAAAAAAAAAAAAAGAAGAACTTTGTATAAATTCTTATGAATTAACACAAGTTGTATTTCAGATTTTTTGTTTGCACAATTTATTTACTCAGGCTTTGCTTGCTTCACTGTGTGTAGTGCAAAACAAACAAATAAAAAACAAATTTAAGGAAAATTTGAAAGACCAACTTAAAACAAAGAAAACAAAGTCTGAATTGTTATTGTTCTACATGGTAAAACATATACCTAATCTCTCTTTTAATAATTTTGGGAAATAGGTAGTGATGTCCAGCTTGTTCTTCTGTAAGTCTTTCGAGGGAAATAAAGTTTACAAACACATGTTTGACTCGTCTATTTTCTCCCGGTTGAGATGACGTTAGTTTTCCAAGCATGTCATAGTGTTTTTGAAACATTCAATAAAGACAATAAACCTTGCTTGTTTCACAACAAACTCTTCCGATACATTATGACAAATGATAAAGCTTATAGTGTCTGACTCTACGCCCTTCAGTCAGTCAGTGTGTTGCATTTGGTTATGTATTAATGAAAACACATAAAACAAAAATCAAAACACAGCAGCAGTTCCTCTAAGTCTCAACCAAAAAAAAAAAACAACAACATGGTTGTATATGACAAACATAAAGCCTCCAAATGAGCATGTTTTTTTTTATAATTTCTTTATATAAACACACCTAAAAGCACTTTCTATAGAGGCAATGACGGCAGTCTTTGAATTCACTGAATTCAGCTTGATTTCAGGGGTGGGATTTTTGGTCCAATCCCTAATGGACCACATGCAGCCAAGGCTGCATGTGGTCCATTAGGGCTACGTGTCAGTGTTGTCACCCTGAAGGGAATCCCCACCTCACTACCTGTGGGCTTGGCCCCTGTGAGTAGTTGTGTCCCCGAAAAGGTCCTCCTCCACTACGTTCACATAGCCTTCTTTATCTATGCAGCCCGCCAGAACTTGCAGAACCAGCCGGAGCCTCCGGTCCATGGCGAGCAGGTGAGGCCGGATGAGGACAGGGGACAGTCGGTCTCGTAGCAGAGACTCCTCCATCAGGGAACTCAGCTGGTACTCCTCTTTGGCAAGGAGCTGGAGACGAAAGTAAGTGGACTTCTTGACCCTAAAACAACAAAGAAAATAAAAAAATAAAGATAAAAAGAACTAATAACCTATGAAATCATTTACCTATCGATCTATTACATCTAATTAGGGCCTTAATTCAAAATGCGGAACTACTAAAACATTTACAAATTACATCAAACAGGTCAAGACCACCTAAACGTTCGATGTGATCTGGATTGACTGCAGCTTCTTCTGCTTCTATTTAATTGCTATTTAAAACATGAAAAAAGAGGTTTGGAAAAACAGTAGCAAATTCAGTATTAAAGGAGGATTCCTGGAAAAAAAAGCTTGAAATTGACTATTTTAAAAATATAAAATGGCAACGAATGTTGGAAAGGCAATATGTATTTTTTTTGTGATTCAACTAAACAAACAAAAAACAAAACAAAAAAAAACACAAAAAAAACAGTATCATCTGCAACATATCATATATCAGCAGCATTAGGATGTAAGGCTGATTTATTGGAGATTGCACTTCCAAAACAGTACAACTACATTGTATTGTATGATTAAATTAGACTTAAACATCTCTTCCAAGGTTCTGAGTTTAAATGTATGATTCAAAATTAGACTGTGCCTAAAATCAGATTGACACCTCAAAACTGTCCTATGAATCCATCAGGAAATTAACAAAACAAACTGACCTGCAACACTGGCTGAGAGGTACAAGGATGGATATCTCATCATGTGAGTGTTTTCCAAATCTACAAGCAAAGACAAAAAAAATACAAAAGTTTGGTTAATAACAAATACATTCAACAAGCTTTATATTATTTGTGATGGTTTAATGAACTGTGAATTACAATAAATACATAAAAGTGCCCGATCTTAAAAGTAAGTCATACCCATTGAATTTTTTTTAACATTTTGTTAAATTTACCAAAGTTAGATGTTTGATGAGTTTCTTTCTGATTTAATGTGACAGACAAAAAAGTAGTGAACAATTCCAAAGTAAAATGTAAATTTTACTTCTCAACTTTAACAACTTTCTTTGTTTCCGCAGGAGCAAATCATTAAGTAACATTTTTTGTCTCATCTAAATCTTTCTTTTAACAACTGGCTTCTTTTTGCGAGTCTTATACTAAGGTCAACAGTTGAATGTGTTTACCCTCTTCCATTATCAAGGTGAATGATAAAAGTTTCATTTCCAAACTTCTCCAAAGTTTCGTAATGATGCCGATCCATGTTACCTGCGTAAAAGCAAAAAGTGTAGGTGTAAAATCCTTCCTCGTCTTTGATAATGAAAAAAGGAATGAATTGAATATATGTTAATAATTGGTGTAAGAGTTTAACACATATAATTAATAACCAGCCGTACCCATTAAGAAATCAAAGATGGTCATGTCCATGACGTCCAGCAGTCTGGTGCCACGATCATATGGGGGCATCTGCTTCACCTCGTCACAGTAATCTGGATCCACTTCCCACCTGAAAAAATTTAATTGAGGAGAAGCAATTGCTAAATCTCAGATCTTGACTTAAAAAAACCCAAAACATAATCAAAGCCAGATTATGCATTTAACTTGCTCACTCTGCTTTCTTGCGCTTGTGATAGGAGCGTCTCCAGGGGTTTCTCCAGGTCTTGCGTTTGGCCAGACTCAGATCTGGTAGGAAGGCTGCTAACGAGCCTTCGATCTGGTCTGGTTTACCACACAGAGCATGCTCGGTGGAACAGTAGTAGGAACATTCACCATAGAAGCAGACATTGTTGGCTAAAAGACAGAAAGGGGAGGGATATAGAAAGGCTTTTAGTCTTATCAACATTTCATCTGTTTAAATGTAATATGACCGATACAAAAAACAATATCAACCTTGGTGCATTCAAGAAGAATGTGGCCTTTTTTCATCAATCTTTTGTGTTATTAAATCCATTTCAAGATAAAATATATCCGTTTTTGTTTTATAAAGTGTCTCAAGATGAAATTTACTGTAAATCTGCACAATAAATAACATGAAAAAAATTCAATATAAAGCATTTGCTGTATTTAAGTTTACATTAAACACATTTAGACAACCTGATGGAAATTCTGCTTGAGACTAAAACACATAAATGGTTCTTTAATACATAAACTTAGAAAGTAAAGGGGTTGAACTAGTTTGATTTCCCTTGATTATTAATGACAAAATGCCTAAACAAATTACCTACAAACCAAGGACAGAAAAAACTGTTATTGTGTTTGAATATATGTTTAAACATTGTTATAATTAATACATTAAGCAACATTTTCTATTGTTACATTTTGTATTTATTTATATTTGAGACTTTTTCTGTGATAAGTGTTCTTTGCCTCTTATATAAATGCACATATATTACAAAAAAAGACAAATTTTCAGTCCTGACCTTCTCTATGTTTAATGTTTCAAAAACTTTATTTATGTTGCCTAGTAAGAGCATGGTTACAATTCCTTCTAAAGCATTTTACTGAGAATCTGCTGACCAACAGCGCCGCCACGTGGAGAGTTATTTTTAATGCTCTGCTCTGCTAAACTATTTCTTCCTCTCAGGTCTCCATCTCTGCTTTAAGGAATAGATCAGCTGTCTGACTTGTACAAACCTCTACTTCAGACGACTCTGTTTGCTGGTAGCGAATAAAAAAAAAGTAAAAAAAAAAGCTCTTCTTTAATTTTTCAGCACATTTTTTTTTCCCCAACTACAGAGTCCGGGTCTCTACCTGGCGAGATGAAGAAGGTCCTCCACAGCTTCTTGTCACGCGTCACGTCTCTGATCTCGCTTGTCATGTTGACAAGTCGCCCGGCCACAGGCGGCACCCTGCGAAAGTCTAGGATCCTGAAACGACACGAACAGAAAGAGATCATTTAATTTAATGATGATCTACGAGTTGATGGGAAAGTTTGATTGGAATCACATCTGGATTTTAGAATTGTCCAGCCTAAACTTTAACTTTAAATACAGCTGTTTTATATATATATATATATATATATATTTATATATATATATATATATATATATATATATATATATATATATATATATATTTACATATACCCCTGCCTCTCGCCCGTTGTAAGCCCGTTTTAACTGCTTTCATTCCTTTCATTATCTGACAAATAAGAAACAAGATGCCCCAATTCTAAAACTTTTGTTAATAGTTGGAAATTAAACCCTATGTAAGATGTAAGTTATCACAGTGGGGATTTGTCTGTTTGGACAGGCGCAGACATCTTTGTGTTACTCTAAAAAAAGAGATGGCCTACAATAATGAAGAGGAGACCAGGTTAAAAATCTTTTCCTAACATGTTTTGATCCGTTCGCTTTTAACTCACCAGAATCGTAAATATCTCATTGTCCTAAAATGTTTCTGTCTTCTTGCTCGCATAACGGTCCACACAGATAGACGCGGAGCGTGTTACCGTCTGCTTTTAAGGTTGGCTCAATGATAAAACACAATAAGCAAGATCTCGGACACATTTTCATTTCTCCCTTCTTATTTGTGCCGTGTTCAGCATGATCTTGACATGTTCAGACGTTTGCTCTGCCTCTTTTTCATTTTATACGTTAATGCTCCACAATCTGGACACTACACCTATTCAGCTCATGTTTAGCCTTTCTCACTGTATGTTTGCTGCCCCAACGACCCTGAAAACCATTTGAGACCATGAGCGAGCCTCCTGGGAGCGGGGGGACACACAAACGGCCCGGCTGAGCGTGTGAAACTTTACCCTACAGTAGATAGCATTCAGTTCCTGCAAACTGCACCGTCATGTTGGGTCCAAGTTACAAAAGAGTAACTGTGTGTATGCCTGCATGAATGTCTATTGGCAACATTTATCGGTACCCATGGTAAATATGTGGAAAAACCTTGAAAATGTATTTGGATTTTATTGCAGGAGCTTAAACTCTTTAGTTGGAGAACATCGAATTAGATGTGATACAAATCCTGCTAGGACTTTTTTTGGGCCATTGCTGCTTTGTTTTTTATCAAACCCCCCTACTAGGTAAAGGGTTAGTAGTGTTTAGGAAACTTCAGGTTTATGTTTGTGATGGTAGGCAAGAAAAGCTTTCCTGGCTTTCCTATCAAACAATGGCTTAGTAAATACATCTAACTTTGATTATAGAGACCTGAAAACCCTACAATGTCACTTTTTGCTCTAGGCTTGATCTTTGGAGACTTTTTTGTTACTTTTCAAAGAATCCCCCTTATTATTTGTTATGGTAAGATAAAATGCGTGTTTTTCTACTCATGTGGCAAAAGGTTATAAGCCTCAGTGCCATGTCATGTTTATACTTGTGAGTCATGTCTTAAGGTATGAATACAAATACTTTATTCTAAATAACACTAGTTTTTTTAAATAGTAAGGTAAATTTAAAGTAGTGCTATATAAATATATATATATATATGTATATATATATATATATATATATATATATATATATATATATATATATATATATATATATATATATATATATATATATATATATATATATATATATATATATATATATATATATAT
>JAVLVB010000584.1:31467-92550 GCA_032876305.1 Orestias chungarensis | reverse complement strand
TGACGCACACACACACACACACACACACACACACACACACACACACACACACACACACACACACACACACACACACACACACACACACACACACACACACACACACACACACACACACACACACACGTAAACCCCCTCACACTCTCATTCAGGAGATATTGAGCTCTGCCAACCAAGCCATGGATCTGAGTCAGAAAATGTTAGAAGCCTCTTTGTCTCTGACTCTCTTGTTTTTCCCTTTTGCCTGTTTGTTCACTCTGCCTTTCTGACAGTGGACTGTTCTCTTAAGCCTGATTTTCCTTTATCTCTGCAATACATATATAGACCCAACTGCCAACCACCTGCTTGGTAAAAGCTTGCACAAGCACAAAGCAGATGACGTACACACACACAAATCCCTTGTCTTTGCACAAATGCTGAAAACTATTGAGTTAATTGAAATCAATTATTGCTACCTCTTTTCCCCCATTCTTACGATCATGTTGCACCGCAAAGGCAAACCACTACTGGCAAAACAACGACCTGTCCTCCCATTACTTTCCCTGTCATGTAAGCAGCCATTTACACATAAATCAATTCCTGCCTTTGAGATATTTTCGCTGCCACCCAAAGCAACAGGGGGATTAATTTTCATGGTAGATATTTTGTGGAAGGAAAGGAAGAAGAAATAATCAAGAGTGAGTTTTAGTTTTATTTATCAAGCACCTTTTAAGTAATTAGACATTTCAATGTGGTTTTCCAGACTAAAAGTATTAGTATGCACATATCATTGCTATGATTGGAAAAGAAACAGGAAAAAAGTAGTTCTTAAATAAAAAATCCATAAAAAAGTCATGTTTGAAGTTCACCGGAAGCCATGTAGGGTATATAAGAGCAGGTTGGGGAAGTTGATATGGTTACAAAAGACAAAATGCGTCATCTGAATGTGATGACACATATTGCCGACAGGATCGATCACAGTTGTGATCGCAGCATCAACGTTTCCAAGGAGGTAAGCATGCACTACAATTATGGGATCTGTTTAAAGTGACTAAAACTGTGTCTCTAGCATTGTGGATAAAAGTAATTTTCAGTTTTTCAGTAACAGTCCTATAGTCGGTCTTGGGAATAATGTTTCTGATTTTATCAATGTTTGGATAACAAAACATTGCTTTGCTTTGAACATATTTTCCTCTTGGAATGAAAACTCGTACATACAAAATCTATGTATGAATACTTTAAACGAAACTCGCAATGTTAACGTACAATACCTTGCCATTAAAGGTTTCTTAGGTTAATCTTATTCCATATGTTAAATCTCACATCTATGTCTTTCTGAGACTTACAAATCAGAGCCCAACAATGTCATCAGAAAAACTGCGTTTTTAAGGCAAACGATAAGCAAAATCAACAAAAAAGGTACAAATCCACAACCTTTTAATACTATACTAATAGAGGTTCTTTAGGTACCTGTAAAAAGTCAAATGTATCAAATAATAATTACATAATAATTAAAACCATTTCTCAAATTCCTAGCGAAGATAAATTCTGTTTCACAAGCATATATTGTTCACTAGTGCTTAAATCAGCATTAAAATTAAAATAACGCACAAAAAACATTTCTTTAAACCTATTCTTCAAGAACACCCTGGCATTTCCATAAATCACACCTTATCTCTGGAACCATTATCCGATCATAATAGAGTTCATTCTCAAATTCTTAGTATCTATTCTTTTTTAATGATTTCTCACGTAAAATCATCTCATTGTCCCTGAGATCTGGTTTCCCTGATCCCATGGGAGACGCGCAGATGTGATGTGAAAACCAATTACGAGACAAGAATCTAAACACAATAATCTCGGTCAGAAATGTACTTTTTTCCTTGCAGTTATTCCCCCACTCACCAACCACGGCGAGTGTCCTTGATAATAAAAAAGGGGCCTTTATCTGTAGCAGAATGCGCTTAGGCTGCTGCAGAGGTTCTGTATGTAATACAGCAAAGTGTGTGTGTGTTGAAGCTGAAACTACTTGGGTTCATGGACCATGTTTTGTGCTGGCTTCTCAATTTTTGATGTTCTTTCGCGGTCTCAAATCTGCACAACAAAGGGCTGTATTAGAGGAATCGCAACGAGGGTGCAAGGGGTGACGCAATGAACACTGAATTCACACAATCCTCTCTCTGCTTTCTCTCTCTCTCCCGCAAATAGCCAGACTCATGACAGGTGTTGTTGACGAGCAAGAGTCGACACAAAAGGAATAAGAGAAATCACTGTGCAAACTTTTGTTGTTGTTGATAAAACCTAGGAGGACAACACACAAAAAATATGTATATTTTTACATCTACAGAGAAATCAAGGCGAACCCTGAAAGAATAAGATCCGGCCTTCAGCTCCTGACCTTAAACTTCAGCAACACTTTACAAAAAGAACGTGACTCAAAGCCCATCAAATATTCCACTTCTAAACATGAAACAGGCTCGACTTGATGAATGCGGTTGAATAAAATCAATTCTGTAAAGGAACATGGGTCAGAATGTATACACAGCGATATAAAATAAAGCTTAATTTTTTTAAATCAATTCTCCTTAACTCTGTCTGATATTAAAGTTTCTGTACCCCTAAAATCTAATAAAAAAGAAAAAGAAAAACCCTGAAAAAACGCTTCTTCATGATGCAGGAGTCTAAAAACTGACTGTGATGTAACAGGATTTCAGTCTTTTGAAACATTTTTACACACACCCACACAGAAACAGTGCTAAACCAATCCTACAGCAAAGTAAAATAGAAGTAAAAAAAAACATTAAGTTTACAAAAAAAAAAATATGTTTGAGTTTTTAGTTGTTTTATTTATTTTTTTGTTATTCACATTTTATTGGTTTTTCAATTATACACAAATTCAAATTAAACAAAACATGAACACAGTGGGGTTTACAGATCAAACAAAAGTAACAAAAGTAACAGTTTTTAGTTGTTTTAAACACCTGAAATCTACTCTGAAATTACTCCCTTATTTGGAATTTTGCTCTGATTCTCTGAGGCTACTGCAGATAATACGCTGACAACCACCAACCTTTGCACAAGCTAAAATTTTGGAAAGTTTCATTATGGTAGAGTAACCACAACTTAGTATGGAGTTAATCTTTCCTAATTACAATGAGAGAAATGATTAAATCTGGAAAATGTCTATAATCGTTTATAATGCTAATAATACAAAATTTTTAGGAAAGTTTGACAGGGTTGAATGCTGAATAACTTTAATTCATAGATTAATCTGATTTAGGCCTGTAAATTTTTTTAATACTGATCCAAAAAAAAGACAAGAGGAGGATAATTAGTATTTATATCTGCTGGTAGCCTACAGAAGATCTGAGCACCCCAATGGTGAGCTGCTGTGTTGCTGTCTGGCCTTGAATCATGCATGGTTTGGGGATAAAAGGCTGTGAGGATGTGGCATACTGCTGCTAACCTAATTCGGAACAAAGATACACAAATACATGAGCAGGCTGGCAACTTTTTCAGTTAAACACTGAGTATCAGACTTGAAAAAATCCCGCTGAGAGAACATTTTCCTACAAAAGGCAATATGATTAAAGATCTTGTGTAGCTTCTTGTAGCTTAAGTGGCTTTACTCTTCTACTTTTATATGCAGAAGAAAGAAAGAGAACAAAAATGATTTATTAAGAAGACCGAAGCCTACTTAGTGTCCTCTTACCTGCACTGAACAACAGTTTTTAAAGTCCTGACACAGATTTTCTGTTGGATTAATATCTGGATTTCTCTATAAAGGCTTTTTTTACACTGAAGGCAAAAGTGATCAAAATCTAACTCCCCAGATGTTACCTTATATCTGATCTAAACATTCTGACGGATTTTAGACAAAACCTGCCTCTTCATATATAATAGTCCCGAATTACATTTACTTATTATGTTATTTGATGCGACAGACTCCCCATTTGGCACCGGAGGAGGCGGAAGTGGCAAGATTGAGTGTAAACAACGGATGGCATATCTGGTCGCCACTGCCCTATGTATTATTTCCGCACCAACACTCTTGTTTAAAGTGGCAGGATTGATGCAAGCACTTCCCTTCTCTTTCCATCCATCAGAACGCTGCTTACATGTGCATCAAAGACATTATTTTGTCGTGCTATCGTACACACAATGTGCTGCCGGTGACGTCATATTTTCCACGCTGGAACATGCTGACAGTCACATCACAGATATCATGTAAAAAATCCACCCTCCTACCTACCGTAAGCTTTTCAGTCAGGACTCTAGTTAGACTCTTTTGGCTAAATATGTGACTTCTCAAGGCAAATGCTTGCACTATTGTATTTGTAATGCATTTAGAACCCTGAGCTTGAATAGATTATAGCAGATTATAGCAGATTGATGCAACACACACCAAAAAAGTGTAAAAAAGAACAAGCATGCACTACACTTGATGATATTAGACTAATCTTTTCTTACACTTGAAATTTATCGTCACCTCCTTGAAAAAGCTATACTGGAGCAATGGTCGAATTCAGGGGTGTAAACCTCAAAGGTCTTCCGAAGAGAAATATAAGTAATTAATGTGATTTATGTGTGGCACCTCTAGGTAAACATCTTGTTAAGGACTCACGTCACCTTTAGGAGGCAGACAGCTAGAGGAAATGAGGACAGGAATAATAAAAAAAAGGCTCTTCATCAAGGTGATTTGTGTCATCGTCTGTTGCTGTACAGGTAGTATCCAGCATGGAACTACCACAAATGTAACTGTCAAGGCTCTGGATCTCTCATACGTGTGTATGCAATGTGTACTCTTACTAAGTGGGTGATATGTATTTCTAGTGCCGCATTCCTCACTCTCTGTCAGCTCGTTCTCCTTTATTCTTCCCTCCGACGCCGGCACCGGAGAAATATCTAAGAGTCGGCCCACGGCTCCAAGGTAGCTGTCGAGATTGAATTTCAAATCAGCGTTGCGCAAGTTGTGCTCTAGCCTCAGCTATTTGCAACACATGGGGCGAGACAGAGCCGCAGGGGAAAGGCAAGTCATCTGCATGTGTGGGACGCAGTGTGCGTGATATCATCACAGGCATGCGAAAGGGAAAGCACTTGACACGAAGAAGATGGATGGAGTCTGAAGTCAGAGCTGCAATTTCAAAGTTATTAGATGCTCATATGGAGGGGAGATAGACTGGAATTAATAAGAGCCTAAAAAGACCATCAGCGATTATCATTCTGCTGCACCAACTACTGGTTTGGAGGTGGGAACGTACTTTAGATTGAGCTTCAACAGAAAATAGTACTTGGCATTTTACTTCATTAATGACGTGAAATTAAAACTACATGACTAATTAAAACGGCAGCAGTCCAAACAAAACATTTAGCACCATAATTAAAGCAACACATTAGACAGCAGTCAATATACTGTAATGTATTTTAAAGAAGTTGGAAGTCCTTCTCTCATTGTACCATTGTGGGTTCTTGGGCTTAAGCTGCAGAGTGAAACAAACGCAGCTACTTCAGGTTTGCTGCTCGTAGACAAAATACTGATACTATAAAACTCCTCAAGAATGCTTTCAGCTCCACACTTTACCTCGGTTTCTATGAGAGATTAAACTTGATATTTTGGTATTTACAACCCAGATAATGTTTCTACATTTTGGTCCCCATTGAAATATACTCAAGTGATGTATGTGGATTGTAACATCAAAACTTCAACTTTTGAGTTTAAAAAGGTCCAAATATAAGAAATCAGAATAAAAAACCCCAGATGCATTTGTTTGGACTGCAACTCTCTTAAACATGGAAGTTCAAAAGCTTAACTGTGAAGAAAAGTTAGGCTTTTGAAAGTTGCAGCCTTATTTATTTATTTGCTGCTGGAGGGAATAGTGCACTTCAATTGAAAGAGCGGGATCAGGAAGAAAGTATACAGCAGCCAGGAACTTGACAAACAGGTCTTCTAGATGGACAATTACCCTTAACATATGGCCAAATAAGTTAAGGATACCAACTCATTATTATAAGAAGCTTATGAAAGAAAACCCAAAATGTCTGATTCCAGTTATACAGTTTAAATGGAATTTCTTACAAACACTAAAGCAATGTAGAGCAATTATCTTTCTTCGAATTCAAAATCGTATATGTCTAGCAACGCATTAATAAGTTTACATAATGCTGTGGTTAAGTCAAATTGTTTCCAATCAGAACAAAAATCGTGATGCCTATATAATAAAATTTTTGTTTCTACATGTTGCACAATTTCAAGTGTGTTCCTGTCAACAACAAAAGCTGTGAGTCCCCAGCAGAGCAGTGGGCTAGGTGTCTATCTGTAACAACCAGAACTCACTGGCAACCTTTCGGGTAAATGGCACAAGCCCTCAGAGTCATTGGAAATTGTTTTTTTCTCTCTCGCTGTGTCTGTGTGTTCACACTGGCCTGAGGAGGCCTCAGAGCGTCGAACAGGACGTGTCAGTGCAACCGTCTCATCTGTCCAGATGGCTGCAAATCTCTATCTGAACGTGTCAGAGATCAGGCTGAGGCTTACAGGGCTGCAAATCCTTACTGCTCTCTAACTACCCGTCTGAACATGCTTTTCAACAGTGCAGAGGGACTAAATAATAAAATCTACAAATGACTGTATTGCAACCAAAAGGCCAGTGATCAGTAGATCTATTTTAATTGGAAAGTGCAATAGTGAGCTGTTAAATTTATACTGTATTTATTTAGTTATCTAGTCTTTCAAGCGATATTTTATCAACACAGAGACAGAATCAAACAAAAATCCAACCAAATGTTTTTAAGACCTTCATAAAGTCATAAGAACTATTATTCAACATCATTTTTTCACTACATTCTTGAAATCAAAGCAGTTCAAAGAAAACGAAGATACAATTTTGAGTGAATAAAAAAAAAATGTAAATAAGGTGCTGCAAAACCTTTGCACAATACACTACACGCCACTGAACCTCGAGCAGAATGATAAATTGCAAATGTTGACGTAAATGAAGTTACACAAGGGGGGAGTTTTTGTAGATCGCTGATCCATTGTAATTTAAAGATCCAGCCTATTCTATTATGCAGATGCAGAGGAATGACACTTTACAGGCCACTGGATAGATGGTTCACTGTGTTACACTTGTAAATCTATTTGTTCCAGTTCTTTTCAAAGTCATTTCCAAACATAACTATACTTTGCATTTCGCTATCATTTTAAGGAATAAACCATGAATGAAACACATCGACAGCTTGTGAGATGGTCAAATTTTTTGCATAATTATACGGTAAGATAATTTGTAAATATTAATAAAGTATATTTAACTTATTTCCTTCGTATTGACTCGTTCACAGATAAGGTTTTGAGCCACTTCTAACATGGGTGCCCACTAAACTCATCCAGCAATAATTCTGTTCGCTTATCCCTCAAGAGTGTGTAATGTTTAAAACATGCAGACAATGCGCAGGGCTGAGTCAAAACTGTGAATATATATGAAAATCTCATTAGTGTTGCTCTGCTATATTCAGTCCCACAAAGCCACATTTTGGTGAATGCCTCCAAATGTTTCCATGCTGAATTAGATTGTTACTAAAATTGAATTTACTAGTGACTTGCTTTTAGATTGAAGCCTTCTTATATGAATGAAATAAAGGTTTGATGACTAAGCTGTAGTGTTATAGTAGTTTATTCAGAATAGGTTTTGTGAGGCAACAGTTGTTCATATTTAAAGTAAATCTCTATTTGTAATATGTAAAACATTTTAAAGTTATATAGTTGTCTTACTGTCTATAACTTTTATCACTCACTTTTAAAGTACTATTTCAGCTATTTAATGTCTACGGAACTCAAAATAGATATAATTGGGACAAATCTTTACTCAGCTCCTATGTTTGCATGACACGAGTTGAAAAGCTTAGGATTTGATGATGCTGCGTAGCATGATGAGCTTATTGCAGGGTTATATACTGGAATAATGTATTTGGTAAAAATATGTTGAGTGTATTCAGGAAAAGGGATTAAATACTCAAAGAAAAGCAAGTCTTTTATGTTTGCAGCTACTTCCTCTGTCTATTTCTGCCAGACTATCGCCTACAACAAATACACATCGTTTTTTTGCTTTTGTTTTAATCCCCAGCAATCGGAAGTGTTCCAGCAATGCAGAGCCACACTTTGTTATATTTACATATCTGCATGCACACAGTGGATTAACTGTTTTCAATAGTCTGAGCCAATCCTTCAGAGTGCGAGATTCACGGCAGGCTTAGCGCACAATCTGAACCCTGAATAATGCCAAGCACACAAAACGTCAAGGGTATTCTTGGGTCAACACTGATTAGATGTCAGGAGGCACAAGCATGAGAGCCTTTATAACAATAAGCTGGAAATGTGACACTGAGGTCAGAACGTGGAAAGATTTTCGTCTCGGCTTCACACATAGTCAAAGCCTGCCTTAGGTTTGTTTCGTATGTTGCCCACTGTTACAAGTTTACATGGAATTATTATCAGCATTTTGATTTGAGATTGGAAATGAGAGGCACTACAAGCGGCAGAGAAACACACCATCAGCAAAATGCTGCCAAAACCCGCTCTTGAAAGTTTGTGCTGTATTTAAAGATTTGAAAGCCAAAAACAACAGGTTTAGTCTGATTTGACCATAAAACTTGTCAGAAACAATTACGCAAATCTAAGTTGGTAGCAGGTGCCATGTTCTTGGTCACCATCCTCTCAGACAATGTTGATTTGAACCTTGATTTGAACCTTGGTTTGAACCAACCCTACCTACCATCTGTGGATGGTAGGTAGGGTTGGGTGACAAATCTGGGCCTGAAACAATGATCCCAATGATCCCAAACAAACATCAAAACTAGTCTTGAAAAAAATAGACAAGACTAAATAAGCTTAAAGATTGACCCCAACCTCAACCATATCAACAACTGGTCTTACTTTCAAAACTTTTTCAGCAAGTTTGAAAAGTAAATGACACTTTTGGGGAGCACAGTTTATTAAACGAGGAGTTTCAAAGTACTGAAATGTCAGATTTAAACCTAATTATGTGGGGGGAAAAAAGTATAAGAAACTCCAGTCAACACATTTGGGACGTTACAGGGCAAACAAAAGATCATCTGTCTTAGTGAAGCCCAACTTCACCTTTGTAAGGGAAAACAAACTCCAAATCTCCAAACCTGCAGGATTCGTGGTGATTTAAGAAGCTCCCTCTCTCTCTTTAATGTATGAGAAAAGGTTTTGTTTATAGCGGAAACCCAAACTGAGCATTAGCACCGGTCTTCGTGTCACGGGGGCTGTGGTATTAAGCTCAAGTTGTAAGCTGCAGCCGATGGGAAAGGAAGAAAAATCCCAGCTCGAGTCTATCAGTAAGGTTGAGAATTAGCCGGGTTAGCAATAAGAACTCTTTTCTTTATTCTCTAGCAGCGGAGGATAGTAAGGACGCTACATCGGATTTATCCTGCTAAGTTAGAGCGTCTTCTGAAATTTGGAAAGTTCTAAGCGGTTCAGCAAGCAGGTCCATTCTTCACAGCATTCTGAGGAATAAACCCAGTAAAATTGTATTAATGCGAGACATCTGGAAGCCTTAAATTTTTACCATGTTACAACATGTGCATCATGGTGTACAAAAAACAATACTCTCAGCCAATCTATGGAGTGTGTGTGTGTGTGTGTGTGTGTGTGTGTTTGTGTCTTGGGCCCGGATAAGGTTAATCGGATTGTAAAAGCATTTTGGACCTCCCTTATCTTTCTCCATCAGTGTGGTTAGCATCTTAAGATGTCTCAATGAAAACAATCCCATTATCACAGCACAAACATAAGGAATGCACACACACACACACACACACACACACACACACACACACACACACACACACACACACACACACACACACACACACACACACACACACACACACACACACACACACACACACACACACACACACACACACACACACACACACACACACACACACACACACACACACACACACACACACACACACATAAAATATGTCTCTAATAACCTTTCTTTAAGTCCTTAATTAAAAACAGAAACCATATATCTCCTATAAAAAAACAAAAACAAGGAGTTGAACAATATGCATTGATTTATTAAAAGAGATCAGCAAGAAAAGGCTTCCAAGCTTTTTAACATTTTTATGCTAAATATTTTGAATTGTGTTAAATAGATAATTTTTCTGTCCTTATGCAGAACTAAAAAATGTCAGAAATGAATGGCTGAATATTCCCCTTTCAAGATATTTTAAGATTTAACATTTTAATTTAACCTGCTGTTTAATAATAATGTCAAATAATAATTGATATGCCTAGAGTGAAAGATCATTTTAGTTCACATTATAACAAGAACACAGATCATTGCTAGGTCCTGATAATTTGATGCCCATATACATAAGTACAGATATACCCCTTTCATGTGTCTATATTTATCGCTAAACAAAATGACTTTTCATCATTAGGTACTTTCTGTTGTAGCATAAAAATCCAAAAATATTATTTCTATAGTAATATGAATAAATTAACTTTTCCTTTACTTTAAATTAACTGTTTTAAATGTTAACAGCATCAAACTTACTGTTAGTCATTTTGACAGGGAGAATGAGTAGCGGTACCTGTCTGCATGTGAGTCAGGAAGTAATCGGATTATTTTCAGTGTTTTAGTGTTTTTTTTTTTTGTCTAACAGTGGGAAACCGAACTCATTAGTGAAGTTTAAATGTTAATAACATTGCATCCTGTTTCCATGTTAAACTACATCCTAGATGTCACACTGTTGATGTCACACCTCAAGATCCTCCAAATATACAGCCTTGTATCCGCAATACCAGCCCATCAGCCAGCACCCATTTCCTCCTCCTCATTTCCTTTCTGAACTCACCACAGTGACCATTATGCACAAACATGATTGCGTTCACAACCAAAAATAAACATTCTCACGAAAGCAACGTAATAATTGCTGAAGTATTTATTCTATGAGTTTAAAAAACGCTTGATTCTACCAAACTTGTTTCAAGATTCAAAACAAACGAGCCAACAGCAATGAAATGATCTGCATTGTAAGCTCTGAAAGCCTCTTTATTTGAGTTGCAACAAACCGTGCAATTCATGCTAAAGTGCTGTAGTGTACACACTCCAGCAGGAAGCAGCAAACAGAGCGAAAAAGCTCAGGTTTACCAGCAGTTTTTTTTTCTTTTCTTGTGGACTGCTTTTTTGTCTCTGAAATGGATTGAACAAAACCACATGAAACCCAACTACATAAAACTCAAAGCTTAGATGCCTTTAGCCAAGAAAGCAATCGAAAGACCCCACTGGAAAGCTATTTTCTTGGCGACGCCCCCAAATTGAGCTTTGTTTCCTCCATAACTGGACTTTTCTATTTAGATCTGTCAACCGGATTGTTGTGCTCTGTGGTTCGAGGTCGGATGCCATACCTAAATAGAAACCATCTATCAGAGGCTAAGTGGTGGCTGAGAGATGTCATTGTGGTCATGAGTGGGTGATGGTGGCAAAGGGGGAAGTGGTGAAAGGTCTGGAAAAACAGTCTCAAGGGCTGCATTTATGCGCGTGTAAGAGCTAAGCAGGTTGGGATGCGTCCAGTGCTCTGCAGGATAAACAGAGTTAATGAGTATGTGCAATGACTGAGGAGGAGCCTTACTCCCGAAACCACAATTAATTTCTGACAAATCTCAAGATGTTCAGCAATCTCCCCGAAGATTCATGGACTAAATAGAAAAAAGCTAATTAAAAGTTTGGATCAAAATTCAAAAGGCAGTAATTTCAACAAAAATATCCCTCTTACTCAGTCTATAAATATTAATATAACTGTACGAACTATATGAAGAATAATTAATTACATTTGAAAATGCATTATATTTCCTATTACTTGACAGTATGAATGGACTGTTAGCTGTTTTATGTTTTGTGTGTATATAGTGTAAAAGAAATTTAAGCATTTCCCTCGTGCAAAACAATCAGATACAGTGCATCAAAAAAACTCTAAAACGCAACCCTAATATGGAGAAAACCTGCGTTGTAACATGTTCTTGCTCATATGAGCTGGAAATGTGTTAAATATTGGAAACCAGATGGGATTGTCATTGGGTTACGTCCAAGCTTCATGTAAGCTTCCAATGTATATGTTTAAATCTTAGCTAAGACCTCCAATTGATGCTGATGCTGGATGTGTTTAGTAAACACATCTGGGTCACATAAAGGAAGGCCAACATGAGAGCCTGAACGAAACCTATATATATAGGCCATGTACACTGTACTAAAATGATATTCTGGCTTGTAAACCATGTGGTTTGGGTTTTAAGGTGTTTCCCCCCAGATGGAATACCACAATATGTTAAGGAGGTCTCATGTTTTCAAGTTGAATGATTCAAAAACATGTGTAATAGTTGTATTTGCAAACCAGAAAGCAGTGTTTTGGTAGGTTTAGTTATTACACCATATCAAAAAAAAATTCTAAGGCACTTCACCAGCAACATAGTTTAATATTTTGGCCTGATGTGTTCAAGAACCTGCTGTTTAGCATTGACCTCACCCGATTTTTCAGCTTTTTTCAGCTCTTCTCTCCTGCTTTATGAAAGATGTTTATATCTGAGGCAAAGCAGGGAGCCTCTGCACCAGGACAGAGAATCTTCTGTTTGCATCAATGCTGCCTACAACTACCAAAAGAAGGGCAGGAAGAGAAGGGACGGCCTAGGAAAACCCCTGGATCAGGTTCCTGCCTCCCCATCCTGGTGATACCAGACCTGGCCAATATAGCCCCTCCCACATCCTGCCCAACAATGGCCATAGCCAAAGCAAACCCCACTCCTCTTCTTTGGTATAATTGGTAAACAATGAATGCCTTTTTCTCCTTTTCTACTGGCCTTTGTTAGTGGGGACAGGGTAGCCACACACATCTTAATTGCCACCTTGCATGGGATGGGCTTAGACAGGCACAGGCCTGGCTCACAATGGATGTATTAACATTTGCGTAGCTAATATAAAGAGCCAGAGTTACAGAGCCACAATGCTGTCTCTCTTCCTCTCTGTCGAAGAATTGCTGTTGCATTCATGCAGTTTAGAGAGACGTTCAACTGGGCGAAAAAGATCTACCTGGGAAATGTAGATCACTAATCACAGTGCTCAGTTTTAAGGGTTGTGCAGTGCGTGTCGTCCTTTTGTTGAGACTTGGTGTAAAAGGAAGAATGAAGCAGGTGTGTGCATTCATTTTTAGACAGTCCTGATGATCAAGATAAAGTCCCATTTCCGTCTCCTTTCAAATCATCATAGACATTTTCCTTTCTGAAAAACTCAATAGCAATATTTTGGGCTACATAATAAGAAGTCCTGTTTTCTAAGGCTAACCCGTAAAATGCCAACCTCATAATTACAGATGTGGAATAACTATGCTTTCTGATTTACATATTTTTAAACCAGGCCAAAATTTGATATATATATATTTTTAAAGGTTTTTAAAATAAACACACATTTAAGATAACTATAATACATTTTCTGCATTCCATGCAAATGTGGTACTTGGAGTGGGAGTTTAAGGAATTCCCATTCAACCTTATAAGCAATATTTATATGATGTGGAAGAAACTCCAACCATCACACAAAGCAATGACATTTTTAGAAACCAAAAAAATCGAACAAATGTAAAAATCTGATTTTGACAGGGTGTAAAGTTTGTATGTATGTAAAGTTTCATTCAGGAATGAAAAAATAAATTGGTAAAAATAATAATTGAAATACAATGTAACAATATATAAAAATGAATAAACAAACATATGAGAACTAGACTGTGAATAGATGATTTGACTCAATGACTGCAGGGTGCTCATGTCCTGAAGCTGCAAAACCGTCCCAATTCATCCCCCCTCCATCGCCAGATATCAGCTGTCCATTCATCTGTTCCAACGACATTGCTCCAGAAATATTATGGTTCACCTAGAATCAGCTTTCCAAATGTAAGTGATGCTGTCTTTAAAAGAAAAAAAAAGTTACGTTTCCGGCTTTAGGATTTAGGACTAAATATCCTGGAATGCCATTTCCTGATAAAACAACCATATTTAGTGTTGCCTTATAATAAGTGGTAAGGGAATAAAAAACGCTAATTTGTTTGGAAATAGCTTAATAACCCCGACCACATCATTGAGCTGCAACAACTCTTTTATCAAAGATCCCTACTGCTATTTCAACAGCAGTATGGTTTAAACATGAAATTAAACTGTTTTCAAAATTTGCCAAAGACTATATAATGTATTCTATGTTGTGACACAAAAAGGTTATAATTATAAGTTAATTTTTTTTTATTTCATGGAAATCCATGTGCCTCAGTATTATAAATTATGTAAAAAAAATGTTATCATGGTGGTGCTACATCATGGTCAATCATTCCTAGCACTTATGGTATCTTCTATTGCCATTTAATCACTTTACACTAAGGCTACACCCAGCTTTGTCACAGTTTGCTCTGAGTGCATAAACACTTTGTCAAATCAAAAGACAAAACAGCGAGGATCTAATAATACAGAGCTGAGAGGCAGAGAGTGACAAGTAGGGATTAACAATGCCTCGGCGAATCTAACAGAAGCATCCGAAAGGAGGTGCGGATGGGAAGTGGCGTCAGAAAGGAACATGTATGGCAAAGGTGGAGAAGAAGGTGGGGATGGCGATAAAAACACAGCTCAACCTCAACAATTGACCTATTAAAACATTAATGAGAACAAGTGTGAGAGCAGGAATGATAAGAGTCTAAAAAAAAGGCAGCCCACAGTGGGTCTGTGTTTGTGTGCAAACTGTCAAAAACACAAACGTTATTTGAGAGTTAAGATGACAAGCAATTCTGCGCCGGAGACAGTTTTGTCGACCTGGACCAGGAATAGATGCTAAAGTGAGAAGCACAAACGGAACGGGAACAGGATGATATACACAAACAACCATCATAGTCATTGCTCATGTGACTGATACAAAATGACTAATTTCTGCAGATCATAAGTTTCACAACACCCTAACCATACTCTTATATGGCGAGACTAAATAAGATAACATTCAGAACGCAGGGAGATGATTGGCACTTCAATTACAGCATATCGTGATGAAGTTCTGCCGCGCAACGCCTCATATTATCCACTCAGCTCTGTGTGTGTGTGTGTGTGTGTGTGTGTGTGTGTGTGTGTGTGTGTGTGTGTGCTTGTGATGATGAACATGCAGATATGACAAGCCACTCGGTGTGGATGGTTTCACGACTGTTAACTGGGCACTAATTAACTAGCTCATCTCACAAGAGCCCACAAGAGGTCAGGACGCCCACACACTTGCCTTTCAGTGAACAGAGACGCGCATGCACACATCTAAGCACAGAAACGCCACATCCCATGTAGCCGCAAGTATAAGGGTTTCATTAAAAGACCTTGTCTACATGGCTGCCTGAAATAGAGAAAAATACACGGCAAAGACCAAAAGGAGGTAATATTGGAAACCAGCATCATGGCAGAAGGCCGTGTCGAGAATGCTGACTTCACAACGGTATCAGCCTGAGGCGGCACAACACAAAGGTCTTTGATGGAACAACTAAAATAGAGTAGGGAGAAGGAGGGATGAAAGTGGAAAGCGGAGAGAGAGGGTGGGGGTGTGGGAGAAGGAGGCGCTGTGAGATGAGCAAGCCTCATCCACATTAGAGCGGCTTAAAACCCAAATTAATTTTAATGACCTAAGGAGGGAGTCGGCAGCGCTCTGAGCCTGGAGAAGAGCTGCTGGGGCTTGGTCTCTTTGGCAGCCGGCATCCAAGCACAAAGCTGCAGGAGAAGCAGATGTTGAGGATGCCTGAGACCAAAATACAATATCTTGATTGCCTAAATATTTGAGCGAGAGCGAAAGATCATTACAAGTACTAGACAGAAGAGAAAGGAAAATAAGTAGTTTTGCAGAGCAGAGGATATAACTGCTTTCCAAGTGTTTAACCTCCTTTAAAGCAGTTCAGAAACTCTAAATGAATTACATGTAGGGAGTCTGAAGCTACTGTCTCTCACTAGAGCTCACCCTAATATCATTAATGTTTGACTGTGCATAAAACATCTATTGTTATAACAGCTATTTAAAAGACGTGTCTGTCATTCATTAAAGCTAGGCAAGAGAGTGGTACTCCAAGCAGAAAACAGGAAGGCTTAACACAGCATATCAAACTTGCTGTGTTTATTCTTTGAGCTTTTTCACACGAAACAAGCTGGATTTCAAACTCTTGGCTGGAGTCTATTGGAACGATAAGGTACAGTTTCCAGCAACACTTGAAGCAGTCCAAAAGCAAGGGTTAAAGTGAGGATTTGTTAATGCTTTTATATTTTCCAGCATGTTTTTGAGCAAAACTGGAATGGCTGAAAGCTCCACAAATAACTTTGCTTACGCGTGGCCTCTTTCTATTTGATTCTACAAACACGTAGCACAATAACAAAAAGCCATTTTAAAAAGAAAATAAATAAATAAACAAAACAAAACCTTTTACAATGTGAAAGGAAAAAACATTTTTGGCTCCTTTGTAGAAAAAGTATAATCTCTATCAGTGTTCCTGAACACTGTTCCTCGGGCGCCACAGTCCTTCATGCGTTGGATGCGACTCCGCTCCACAATAACCCACTTCAAATGATTGAATTACCTACTCAGCATGTCATCGAGAGTAACAGGAGCCTGGTAATCACTGATTTATTTAAGTCAGGTTTATGGCAGAAGGTAAACACCTAAAACAGGCAGCACATCAACCAGGGTTGAGAAACACTGATTTTGTTAACCCATTTCCAGTTTTTTCCATGTGTTTAAATTAGTTATTATGGAGATATGTGAAGCAACACATTGCTCAAACACTACACAACCTTACCCTACACTACCTCAGCTTCAGCTTGATCAACCCTTAAAATAAACACACAGCAGTTCTACATTATACCTACCTCATTAGGTTTACTACCTGAAGATATGAGTTTTAATATTTCTGAAGCCATTTCAAATCCTGAACATTAAACTGTAAACAGGGACAATAGCAGCATAATCAAACTGTCCAATGGATTCATTATAAAAAGTTTTATGGCAGTTTAACTGGGACTCAGATTGGCTCGTAGTGACACAAACGGAATAACTATTACATACGTTATCTTCATCAAGCTTTTTTTTTGGTTATAAATCAACACATCATATTCAGAAAACGAGACAATCTGGTTATAAAACTATGTGTGGAAACGCAAATATGATCAAGAACGTTTCCTATCTGAGGAAGTAAAAACTAACATGCCACGGGCACAAACAAACGCCTTTCACTCGAAATGAATTGCCACCTTCGTCTCTTCCCAGTCATGAACGAGCCACACCTGCTCTCTGCAGATTGCCATTGATTGGAACAGCCAGGTAAGAGAAATTGCCTGGCATCCTGAGGTGCTGCTCTGTCCTCCTGGCAGCCAAGGCAGCGAAAGCAGAGGCTCCAGACAAGCTGAGGACTCTCTCCCTGCCAGGCACCTTCAGATTGAGAGGCTGATTGAACTTAAAAATAAAAAAAACGTAACGTTACGTAAGTAGCAAGTAAAGGAAGAAAGATGAATGTGACTGTTCAGCTACGGCTATTTGGACAATATGCTGGGTAAAGCTGTCTTGGAATATGTTGTAAAATGAAAACTCTATGAAAACACACACAGAAAAATAATCATATTTAAATTATTTGTGTGTGTTTTAGCAAATGAGTTGGTCCTCTATTTCTGTCATATCTAGAGTGTAGGCTTCCTGTCATTGCCTTATAACCACGATAGAGTACCGGCTATGAGTGACCGGCTACAGCTGGAATTGGGTTAGCTGTTTGTGCATTTCTCTGCACCAGTTGTGGGTGACGCAGGGCCCACAAACTCCGTAACCTTCACGGGGAGTTTCGTGTGTATCTTTCACATGTGTGTGCACAGCAGCTGCGGAAACAGCTGTCTACAGTAACGTGACTCATCTGCGATTGTGTATTCATTCAAAGATGAGTTTAGACAGCAGCTCCGAAAAACGGCGTCTAACTTATGATAGCCAGCAGCGTCGCAATGCCTCCTGTGCCGAATCTTAAAGAAAGAAAAAAGGAAATATAAGATGTCAGGAACATTTTTCACTTAATCCCACGTACAGAAATGTGAAGGTAAAGTTCTAGCACACGATTATTCACACCCGTTTTGTAAGTGACAAAACGTCACTTGTTATATTAATAAAACGTAAAATGGTCAAAAATATGCGCTGTTTTGACAGGATTGCAAAACAAAGATGAATTAAAAGTGTAGAAAAAAGAAAATTCACAAGATTGGAGTCTGCAGCTGCATTCAGAGCTGTAAGAGTTTCTTAAAAACAATAGCAAGGCCCAAGACTTACGCCCAAAAAGTAGCCATTTACCTTTCTTTGTAGTGTTTTTCTTTTTTTTTTTTTTTTTTTTTACAGCTCCACAGATGTTCAAGGTTAATTGGCCTTGACTTTCTTGTCATGAGCTACTTTATAGGGCCTTTATATCTGTGTGACCAAAGTTTACTGTTCTCTCAGTAATTAACATCTCTAGGCTTTTCCCAACATGCCGGGAAAATTCCTAATAAAAGTGCTAACCTTTGATTTTTCCACAGAAAGAAGAGTTAATTTCTCCCGATTTAATAGCCTAATACTTATTGAAGGCTTTTGAAAAACAATGCTTTAAGTAAACTGTGGGTGTGGGTGTGGGTGTGGGGGCAAACCTGATATAACAAAAGTCCTGCTTAGAAACTGTCTGAGGATGATAAAGAAAATTGCCTCCTTCTCTCACCTATTAGATTTCAGATTCAACACCAATGCTTCTGTAAACACAGAGAGCTCAAGCATGTCAGACTGATTTTAGTTTCTTTAGATGATGTATTTAGATTCCCTGCAGTGCCACGGTTAGCCATGTGTGTCCTGTATACCTGTACTGTACGTCAGATGTGTTTACAAACAACCCAACACTTTAACAGCTCATTGCAGAAAGGGAGCAAAAGAACAAACATCCCCTCAGAGGGTCCCTGCGATACACAAACCGTTTCGAACAATAGGAATATTTGGCAAAGACAAAGGAGAGGTGGAAACAAGCGTTTTTATTTACATACCCGATGCTTATGCCTCCTACCTCAAAAGTCTCCACCCGCCATCTGACAAATCCATTTACAGCAAACATGAACATTAGGGTCCTGCATATGCACCAAAACCAGGATTCTGGCAGAAAAGGAAAGGCAGAAGAAACCTGAGCCAGACAGACACAACAATCTGGCATAAGGAAAGCTCTGCTCGGTCTCTGACCTGGCTCCAGCTGGAAGACCCAGTTCCCTGACAGGTTGGCAGTGCTACAGCCCTCTGGGGTTTAACTACTTCTCAAATGTCTTCCTAAATCTGTTTCTTCTGTGTTCAGATGCCACTTTTTCCTCAGTCTTTGACAGCCTTTGATTATCTCAAGATACAGTCATCTCATATTCTCAGCTTTGGTTAGGAAACCTGCAGCAAAGTCTCCAGCGCAGACGTAAGGTCCAAAAGCAAGGGTTTGTTCAGTTGTTCGTGCATTGGAAAGAAGGAATATGGAAATTACTGAGAAGCAGTATCTGGAAGACGTAACAAACTAGCATAATACCAAGGGAATTAAAAGCATACAGCAGCTTCTGCTTTTAAATCTAATGTAGATCTAATGACGGAACATGTTGTTGTATATAGTAGAAAAGAAAGATATTCATCTTCATAGCTAATCATAACTGCTAAGAATATAGCATTTTTTTAAAATAATAAAGCTCTTCAGAGGCATGACCTGTGTTTTATATTCTCGTTCTCTTAATAGGATCGGGGCATTGCAAAAACAATCATATAATAATCATGTTGGAAACATTGTTTCAAATGGAAAGACTGTTTTTGTTTGATGGCAATCTAAATCTAAATGATTAGGGTTTTTTTTCCAAGTTGGAACAACGTTCAGTTAAAAAGTCAAAAACAAAGCTTCAAATACTTTCAGAAGGCTCCACATGGAAGATAATGGAGTTAGCTGGCAAGCTGTCAAGTAGTGTAGACTCTAGGTGTATGGCTTTGTAGAGATTTGCGTCCACCTCAAAGTAGGACAGAAACATCAAGCTCGCTCTGAAGCACCACTTGATGCTGTTGAGCAGGATAGGCCAACACAAACAGCTTTACAAGGATGGTCTGAACCCCCTTTTATCAGGATGCACCACAATCCTTAAAATAAATGTATGATGGTTCAGTTCAGCAGAAAAACCAAACAAAACCTCAGAGTGTTCATTAACAACAACAGAGGAGAAGTTATTTCTCCTAGGTTTGTTTCTCAGAAATGTCTTTATTTCAGTAATTTCGCTCCACGGAGTTCTGTATAATATCTGTACACACTGCAGACAGATGACTGTGACAGTCAAAGCAAGAAGCCTGAATAAAATATGACAGGCCAAACAAAGAGCTGCAGGAATCTGTAGCTCGTAGTTCAGAAGCTGACATGTAATTACTGTCAAGAACGGTTTCCAGCAGAATCTGAGAAAGACAGCTCCGGTCATGTCTAAAGTAAGAAACCAGAGCTTTTCATTTCCAATATAAATGCATAATTTTTCATTCAATCAGTCCTCTGGAAATTGGAGTTTGACAACAACATTAACGGCGTTGAGTCATTTAACCTCTACACTACTATTCTGTTTGAAGTTGGGACTATTTATTGCAATAGATTATATTTGAGTGCTGCAAATGTATCTTTATGAATTATGTTCGCTTCCTTGAAAGAACTGAACAGATGCATCTAGAAGAAGACGTCGCATGACTGCCAATAAGGTGACACCAGTCTCAGCACTGAGCACCCCATGACTTTAGCATGCCCTGCAGTTCTACATTGTCTTTGTAAGTCATACGTTTATCGTGCGAATGTCCGTGGATCACCCACACAGACATGCAAAAACCTAGGGTGCTCTTCGTTCTTGTCAGATGTGACTACGCTGATGGTGGCTACTGGGTGTTGTTGTTGTTGACAAAAACATTTGCATTCATGGATGTGCTGCATTGATTGTTGCACTGTTTGTTAGTTTTGGAACCGCAGTTTCTTTATATTCTAACAACATTTCCCAGGATTCCCAGGGACACCGTTGGATTACTCTCCTCACTCATACAACAATTGTGGCCTGGATTTAAGGGCTTTAAAGCATAGCATTAGTTTGTTGAGAAATTTAAGCGATTTCAAAATATTAACTTGTACACTATTTCACTATTAAAGGGCCAGTGACAATTAGCCATCTCCTTAAAATATTAATTTAAGATTAAAAAAAAAAAAAATTTAATATTAGTTTATTTCAACTCAACGATTAGGTTTCATGTTAGGAAATGTGCTACTTTATAAACAGCGGGGCAGATTTTAGGTGTCAGTCGTTGAGACCCTCATTCTAAACAACAAAACAACTATTGAGACTGTGTGAGGATCTTATGGGGATACCCATAGCAGAGAGATCTATCCACAAGCACACACATTGTACGCGCACATCCATGTGGACGTCTTCATTGTTTCACCTCTTTCCTTTTCCCTCTCACTCCCCATATATAATTCTCTCCTCAGGGGCTCTCATGCAGAAACCTTTTTGCATTTCATAGCAATCAAACCGAGTTTGTGAGCAATTACTTCTGATCGCCCCGCAGTCGGCCTGGGCTCTGTTTATCCGCGCCGACGCGGGAATTCATGGGGAAAAACTCAAGACAGCAGAGAGTTAAAAGGTATTTCTTTGTCAAGAGCAATGTGCCTCCGTCGACATGTTGGGTCTCCCCAAAGACGACTATAGGATGGCTCAATGCTCGTTTTAATTAACACATAAGCCCGTTGATGTTAATTAAAAAGGAGACAGACGATTCCCCTATCAGAAAAAAAAAATCACAAAGAGGGAGAGATGTGCGTATGAACAGAGCCAGTGTAGGACCTCGGCACTCAGCCCTTTAACACTTGCAGTTTTTGCACAGATATTCACACCCGTGCAGCATTTCCCTGCTACACTCCAGATGTCACTATTTGTATAGGACTTTATATAAAAGACCAACACAGAGAAGTGCATGACTGGAAAGAGTTAACAGATGTGAAAAAGTTTCATCGATTTTGAAGGCTTTTTCAACTTTAATATGAAGTTTCTGCTTCAGGATTGATCCAGCGTTGTGTTTGGTTCTATACTTCGCCCCATAAACTTCCACTTTCCTTTCCTTACTGACAAAGGTCTTCCCCACGGCATTATGCTGGCAACATAGTCTAGTGGTTCTGGTTTAATCTAACCTGAGCTTTGTCTTCTACATGTTTGCTGTGTCCCCCAACATAGCCAACTACGACTGCATGCCACTCATTTTAAGCCTTTCATTCCTAAAAACAGGCCCTGTAGCTGCATTAAAACGCTAAGTTATAATGTTTATAAAAATCCAGACAAGTGTAGCGTTACAAATAAATCACTCCCGTTCTACTTACTTCATAGGCTTGAACAGCGCTTGTCCATAGTTCTGGAAAGTCATGATCAACTTCAGCTGGGTACCTCCGGATTTCATGGCTGGGAGGCAAACAAGAGAGATGTTAGATTACAAGCCACACCGTTGGAAGTGTGAATATAAGGCAAGCGTGAACACACACTAATGTGGAACACCATCCCGTTTGCACAGATGTTCCTGTGTTTGCTAATAGCAAAGCTTTGCGTGAATTCATTGTGGATTTGCATATCTGTTAAACAATTTAGCAGATAATGTGACAAAGTGAAATGATGAGGGTTTGGGGCAATGTGTGATTAAATATGGATATGACAACTAGCAAATAAAGAAATATCAAAGTTGAAAAGAAGGGGTCTGTTGAATGCCTCGTCCTTCTCTTACAATCAATACCTTGACAGTTCCCCGCTAAAACCTCCACTGATTGCACAGATCGCTCATGACATCTTGTGCACATTAGCCACTTCCTTTGTCATTCAGACACGTTGACCTCCTGTACACTGGAAGTTTGTGTCTCCGACTATCAGTCATACCCGCTGTGCTGCCCACGGGGTGATGAATCCTGACGGCAAGCTTCCTGCTTCGCTCTGACTCAAACAAAAGGGATCGTCAGGCAAAAACTAGTCCAAAAAAAAAAATAAAGCCTTGTTTGTTCTGTCACAACGGACCAGCTTTTCAAGGGGATTTGCTCATTTATTACAGCATATTAACTTGAGCACATTACAAAACACCGTGCAGCTGCCCAGCCCCAATATCAACGTAAGCTCCATGTTAGGCACCGGATTGCCGGATGAGCATACAGTTGTATGATGTGTTTACTGGCTCTCGTAGTGCAAGTGTCTCAAGAGCTCTAACATTTGGTTTCTCCATTTTCTCCTCACTTCATTTTTGTTTGTTTGTTTGTTTATGGCATCCTTGTATTTACATCCTTCTCTGTTATGCTCTGTCTGTCTCAATCCATCCTACTCAGTGCCGGCAAGCCTTTTTTCCTTTTTGCTGTGACTCATTTTCAAAGGCTTTTGGATTTAATTTTAGGTGCTCCACCTTTCTACTTCTGAAATAAACAAATCTTGGATAAAAGCCAAAGAACACATGAAGTATTATGTTTACACATTAACAAAGATTCACCATTATAGCTAAAATCTGCTCATTTTTCGGTCGATTTACCTCGACTAATGACTGCTCTGTCCAAAAAAAATAAATAAATAAAATAACGTAAACACAAACTGAACTCACACAGGTCACACTCGCTGCACGGTTTGGACTTGGACACAGTGCTCATGTAGGAAAGACTATTTAATTTGAGCTATTTTTAGTGTCAGTGAGGAGTTGAAAAGAAAGTCAGCCTATTAAGCAATAGACTGGATGTAAATGTTTCACCTGTATGTTTATGGCAGAAGCTTAGACTGATAATAACAAGAAAAAAACTGGTTTTATCGATATATATAATGTGTGCAGATATATATAGCTCACCTTGTAAAACACTGTTAGATATTGGTGGCTCTTACGTTCAGACCCTCCACCTTCTAATGTTTTTATTTTAGTAATCTTAAGCAAACAAATGATTGGACTCGTAATAACCATCAAATAGAATTACGGCGTGACAAAATCAGTTCTAAGGAAAATGAATAGCAATTAGCAACCCTAGCATCGAAGGACTAATAAAACTATGCACAGATGTTTTTCTTTCATCAAAAACAACCAGAGAAAGTTATCCTAAAGGCAGATTTATATTAAATGAAACACAGACATATTTGTCTGTCATTTAGGCTGAGAAAGCTGAGAAAGAGAGCAAGACTTTCAGCAACAGACAGAAAGAGTCTTCTGTAATATAACTGCTGGTTATTATGTTAGCAGCTTGAACGACATTAAATACAGACATCAGTTGTTAAAGCCAGGATAACATATCAGTGTTTTACTGATTTTTTTTAAACAAATCTAGCCAAAATCTTACAGGAACAGATCTGGATGACGTCACTTCCCTGCCAAGTATAAATAATTACTGATGCCCAGGGATGGGAAAGCAAAAAGACATGGTTAGCTCTTGTTTTTATTAGGTCCCGTATTGTAGTTCTCAAAAGGGGAAAAATTACAATTGCCTTGGTATGAGCAGGTCAAATCCATACAGAAAATGGAGATCAGAAATCAGCCGCAAAAACGATGCTTCGCAGCATGTGACAAGTTTATCCAAGCAAGGTCGAGTGGATATTCTCCTGATGTAATTATTAAATGCTTAAACCTGAAGCATTTGAAAAATTGAAAGCTATGACCTCAGTCTCAGGGGGCAAGCTTATAAACATAGCAATGATTTAAATATTAAATGAAATCCCCTCAGCAAAAAGCCAGAGCATGGCTTAAGTGATTGTTTCTCTTTAGATTTGATCTCCGCTGACACGAATTCACGACATTCTTACAGCAATTTATTTATTTTTTGTTAAAGGCCTCTCCCAGATTTGTTAAAAACTGCACCCTCCCTCCCTGATTGTGCCGGGAAGATAAATCAATTGTGCCTTCACCTGTGCTTCTTTGTGCTTTCGTGAGTATGATTTATGTGTTAAGCTGAGTCCCTAACAAAAGGCCACAAACGCTCCCGAGCAGAGGCAGATACAAAGAAGGAACGAGAAGCAAGTCCGATTTGGAGTGAATGAGCTGAAGAGGGAGCCTTGTAGCTCATAAATGTTTTGTAATTTCAGCCAAGCAGATATGGGCATGAAGGGTGTTTGTAATAATATGGGTCACTGCTGTATGTGTCTTGTGAAGACAAACAGATTACACGGGGGTTTTATGGCAGACAAAGAAGATGGCTTAAAAGGCTTGGGAATAAATTGCTGCGAGATAATATTAAAAAGGAGAAGCGGATTATAAAAAAATATATTAAAAAAAAGAACAAATAAAAGAAATACACAGCTGCAGCTTGTTTGAGAATGTGTTTTGCCCAGATTTGTACCAAAAAATATACATATATCTAATGTAAACGTCTTTTGACTCTTATTGGTCCTTGTGGTACAATTTTACATGCAAATACAACAACATAAACAAAGTTATGTATGGATTCTGACTTCATGTTTAGTTGTAGATCCATCTTGGGAGAAAAGAAAACCTCATCACTGTTAAGGTATTATGCTCCAACAATACCTTAAGGAAAACCTAATTTATATCAATGCAGAAGAACAATTTAGCCTATATTTTGTAATTACATATAGCTAATTAAATCAGTTAAGGTAATAATAATCAAACTATTCAAAAGACCCAGAAAATCACTGATCCACTGTGATCAGATACTGTATGAAAAAACGTAAATAAAGGCAACAATTAGCATTAATACAGATACAGGACACTGAAAATCTGGATAAAAAGCTTCAAAATAACAAGCTGTTGTTTTGTGGGGTTAAAGCTACAATCACCTTCGTCCTTTATAGGTTTTAGAAGACTTTAACCAGATCGTTTTACTTATATCGGCCATCTACAGATCTTTCAAAAAGTTTATGTAAAAATCCAATTTTTCCACTTCATTGATTTTGGCATTTTTCAATAAAAATAAAAATTCAATACAATTATCTCAGTTTTTGGGTTTTTTTTGACAGCGAGCAGGTTTTAAGTATGGAACACCTGGACTGATGTACGGATGGATGGACAACTAAAATATACTACACAAATGCGGTGGTAGGAGAATTATGATGTGGGGAGAGGTTGTCATTAGCAGGGAGACTGGTTAGAGATGATTGGCTGAAGCTGGAAAAAGGGCAGTTCTGCAAGGGAAAAACAAATTACATGGTTTTACAAGTGTGGGAAATATAAACATCCCATTATTTTCACAACTGCAAGTAAGCCTAGCCTGACTTTGTCTCACCATCTTCCTATATGACATGAAACTCTGACTGACTCACCCACACTAGTGATCCGCTGGGTGACCAGGTCCTTCAGCAGAGCGTCCAGCACAGGGCTGTGCCTGGGGTACAGCTCATATCGGTTGATCCCAATGTGGAAACGCAGCCAGTTGGGGTAGGATTCTGCTGTCGCCTCAGCAGTCGGAGGAAACGCATCCTCATCTTCGTTTCCCTCCTCATTATGCCTGTGGGCGATAGATAATTAAAAATAAAAATAAAAAAGAATGAAAGGGTTTAGCAAATCAATAATAAAAAACAAACAAACAAACAAAAAAAAAACGTAATTAATCCCAAAGGTAAATTAAATAAACCGACTGTGTCTCACAGAAAATGAAGTAGAGGGAAATCTAAAGACTGAACATGTAACAAATTGATAATAGAATGTTTTTCATTCAATAGAAATTTAGATAGTGGTTCAAAGATAGATAGATAGATAGATAGATTACTGATTTATTCACCACTGGTTCTATGGTTTATAATCAGCTTACCATCCCTGGTTTCCTGTGGCACGCGGATAAAACCTAATATCGTTGTTAACGTTGAATAAAGTGTCATCATCCGTGAGGGGAGGAAGGTCAACCTTGTACAAGGGATGCTCAAACAGAGCCGACAACCGAGAGAGCGACTGGCCGGACGCGGCGCGTCCTCCACCCGCTGCGCGTCCTTCGCCCGCGTCTCGGATCAGCGCCTTGTGCTCCTTCGCCAGCGCCCGCTCTCCGCCCGGCGCGCTCTTTTCCAGCGAGTACGGCGTGAGGTTGGAGCTGGGCTCGCTGCTGAAATCCTGCAAGATCCTGAGCGTGTGCTTGTTAGGCCAGCCCGCCTCGGCGGCTGGCCTGGCGAGCTGCTTGCCCCAGCCTTGGGACTCCCTGGCCGGGTGCTGCGCGCACTGGCAGCCGCCCTCCTCCGCGTCCGCGCCGGTTGCTCTCTTCTCCAGCTTCGGTAGCAGGTCTATCATGATGTGCAGCGTGCACGCAACTAGGAACACCATGAGGATCAGCAGTCTGAATTTGCGAAACAGTATCATGGTTAATTATGGGCGCACAGTAGATAAAGCAGAAAGAGAACTATGTTGATCTTCTGGAGAAAATCCCATCATAATCAAGAGTCATGTTTGATTCATGGTGATCCAAAAAATAATAATAACAATAAAAAAATCTTGATGGACTTGCTAGGAAAGTGATCCTCGTGTGTCGCCTTCCTGAGCTGGATGCGCTGTCAGGAGGACGATAAATGTTTGAGAAGATGTAACAAAGGAGAACGAGGTCCCGTTAGACGCATCGACGCTCCTTTAACCTGCCATCAAACTGCTGGCTGTTTCAATATGAAAGAGGAATAAAAAGCTCTCCAACCTCACTTAATGTGTGCGATGGAAAAAAAAAATTTAATTTGGGGGGTAGCAGGTTATAGGTGAGAGATGCTCGGATGCTGTTCCACTTCTTCTCTCCGCAAGCGTCGCTGAAAGTGAAATCGGATGGGAGCGCGGCAGGTGCTGCGATCCTGGTGGGGGATTCTGTCCTCTCACTCCGTCCCAGTGTTCAGGGTGGGTCTGTTAAATCTCAGGCGTCTCAGCCCAACCTCGGTGGCGTCACGAGGAAGAGGCTGTGCTGCGTCCCCCGCTCATGCAAGCATGCAAGCAGCGCCACTGTGCCATGAAAGGCGAGCTGTAGGGATGAGACGCTCTGGGAGCTGAGGCTCTGCAACCCTACGGTGTGCAGCCAGAGGGCGCTGAAGCGATCTGGAACCTCAGGTGATTCAAACCGTGGAGAAGGTCCCATTAGTTAAACCTGCTAGTTCTCAAAATAGGCTTTCGGGACTCTGGCTTACATTTTAGATTTGTATTATAATTGTCATTATGCTACCTGCACCTCTTTTAATTTGTATAAAGATTTGAGGTACATAATTTTTTTTATTGGAGTAAGACTAAGAACATTCAAACGTTATAATAATATATATATGTTTTACCTTTTCTTTTTTGAAAATACATTAATGCAACATTTAGAAGCTGTTTCTCTTTGCACAGTATTTTTTTTTCTAGATCAGTTGTTTCCAAGGTTGGGGTTGGGAGACAAATATGTAAGTGTTGGGTCTTGAGATTCTCTTGAAAAGAGGAGTTGAAAAGAAAGTCAGCCTATTAAGCAATAGACTGGATGTAAATGTTTCAATTGTATGTTTATGGCAGAAGCTTAGACTGATAATAACAAGAAAAAAACAGGTTTTATCGATATATATAATGTGTGCACAGATATATAGCTCACCTTGTAAAACACTGTTAGATATTGGTGGCTCTTACGTTCAGACCCTCCCCCTCTAATGTTTTTATTTTAGTAATCTTAAGCAAACAAATGTTTGGACTCGTAATAACCATCAAATAGAATTACGGCGTGACAAAATCACTTCTAAGGAAAGTGAATAGCAATTAGCAACCGACCAATAAAACTATGCACAGATGTTTTTCTTTCATATTTTCTAGATCAGTTGTTTCCAAAGGTTGGGGTTGGGAGAATAATGTGTAAGTGTTGGGTCTTGAGATTCTTCTTCACAAAAAGAGCTAAATACCCAAAAATAGCAATGAGAGCAATAGTGTAAAAAAATAAAAACAGAACTTGAAAAATCAGAAAATACACATTACTCAGTATATTGGCTTTTGATGATGATTCACTTGCCTTGGAATGGCGCCGTAAAAATGTTTGTGCTTGAATTTGCAAACAGTTTCAGATATTAAGTTAAAAAAAATGTTTGGGAACCGCTTTGAAAACTTTATCATACTGGATTCTTTCTTATGTTTCTTTTTTTTTCATTAAACCTACAGGTTTTCCATTGCATAAATTTGGAGACTGATATGGAAGCTTGATCTGGCCATATAGTTCAGGTAATCTTACTTATTATTATTAAGTAAAGCTGGAACCCAACATCACATGTCTTCAACTGTACTTTAGAGTGGCCCTGAGATCCTTTTCCATATTAATTCCAACTTTTCATTCTGAACCCTCTGAATTAGAGCATGTATTTCTGAAAGACTTAATCTTATTTTAATCTGAACAAAGGAGATGTTTACATTTAAACTTTCAGTAGAATCCAGTAGCTAACTCCAGATGTTTAGGTTAGTGGTGGTAGAACAGGAAGGGATTTTCCTTTGGCATCGCTCGCAATCAACTTCTTGGCCTCCCAGTAGCACCAGACTGCCATATTTCCTCTGCTGGAGAAATTTAAGGCAGTCAATTCCACATATTGAATCATTGAAGAGATTTTTGGCTGCAGTCTAGACATGAGCTAAACCGTTGAGTCGGTAAGCGAGCTAGCGGGATGAAGTTTAAAGCAAGGGGAACACACAAGGCTGGTCATTGTGGTGAAAGTGAAGCTATGTTGGTCTTATGTTGTGTTAAATTACTGTCAAGCCAAAAATAACTTGCATATTAAATATAATTCACAACATCACAACCCTGCATCTCATGACTGTAGTTAGTTTATTCTGAAGTAAAACAGAAGACCATGGTGCTAGCTGAAACTGGAATTTTTTTTTAGAATTTATATCTATTTGTACTTATCTCTTATAGTAGCACATACTAAGCATGCTGATGATACAGTTACTGATTCAAGCCTGTAATTGATTTTGGTGTCCCTGGCTCAATCAGGATAATGATAACTGCAGCACAAAAGATAGCATGGAGAGGGCAAGACAGTGCTTGAAAAAGTTTTGGTGTTGTGATGAATCAAACATAGTGCATTAGTAGTCTGTCTCTACAAGAAGGGAGTAAAGGTAAAGCTGATCCAGATGGCAACAGTAAGAATGGTTATTGAAATGCATAGATTAATAGATTAAAAGAAATTAACTTCAATCCCACCGCAGGATTTTACAATGCTATGCGCTGGTCCTCATGGGAAATGCAGTCTTCCCCTTAGGCAAAACACTACCAATTTTGTCCACACTGGCCGCCAAAATCAACCAAGACTGAAACTTCTTTAGTGTTGGTTTAAGATCTTTATGTCTGTAAAGAAAACATACACAGATTTGCACAAAGTAATGAAGAAACATAAAAAAAGCATTATGTCAGGGCAATTAGTTCCTTAAATCGAGGTTACAAGGTATACAATATCTTCAAAAGTGTGGACATCTTCAGTAAAGGAATAATTCCCTTTGGCGTCAGCTTTGGGTTTTGTAACCCTTTAATAAATACAAATATATTCACAATATACAAGGAAGTAAAAAGCAAAAAAGTCAAAAAGCCAGACTGTTTTGGCTTACACCATAGTTTTAATTTCAGTTAGATGCACAAGAAAGCAATGCCAGACACTATTTTAATGACTGTAAATTTAACAAAAGATTTTCTAATCATGTCAGTTACATTCCTCATTTATTATTCCACAGTTTCTGGCATTTTGCCATCAAAATACACACACCTGCTGCTGCAGAGGTTATTTTGTCTATTTCCTGATAAAGTGGAAGCTGTTTTCATGTGAACTATGGGAATGCAATGCATTCAAAGCAATTACTGCATTTGGCACTTGGGTTTGGGCTAGATATCTTTATAACTTGGACTTAATGAGCAGCACTTTAATGCCTTGAAGTTTCAGGTTGCCAAATGCAGACTTTTGCCTTCCAGAAACAAATAGCAAAAGTCTATTTAACCACTTTGTGTTTATCTCAGCCGAATAACAAACACAACATACAGAAATCGTAGCAAATGATGCCTATTTGCTTGGCTTGTTTGGGCTTGCTTTGCACGACTCATGGTTTGGGCCAAACTGGAAGAAGTTATTTTGGCTTCTGGAGTGTGTAGCCATGGCTAGATTTATTCATCCAAATAAACCAAGATCCGAAAGTTAACGAGCAAAAAAAAAAGAAAAAAGATATCTGTATTACAAACTTGACATCTTGATGCAAATCTTGCAACAAACAAAAATGAGATGCACAGACACGCCTGAATGCTTTGAATGCCCAAAGCTATTATCTGTGAATTACATAGATTTCTGTTTCACAAGACCAAAAACAATAATAAAAATCATATGAGAACCAGTTTCTTTTGGCACACAACATCCCTGTGTTTTGCCAGTGAAGAGAGAAGAGAGTCAGCTATTTCAAAAAAATTTCAAAAAAAATGCAAACAAGGCAGTCCAGGAAACGGCTCATCTTGAAAGCAAAATTTAGGATGTCTATGGATTGCAAAGCAGTCTCTTGCTAGTGTCGATATAAAAATGCACACCTGTACAATCTGCAGGAAACTCCAGAAGTTTAGTTTCAGTGGATGTGAGCATTTCTGCACATTTGGAAACCAGAACAGAGAACACCATGGCAGGTTCAACTGTGAGGCTAAAAAATGAACGTGTTATGGTTTGGCTGGCCAAGTGACCATCATGGGAGCCATCGTAAATTATGCCATGTATCACAAGTTGCTTTATGAAAATATGAGACAATTTGAAAAAAAAGTAGCTTGAGCAGAAATACATCCTTAAATATGGGAATGGCCTAAAGTATACCAGGGCATGCAATGGAATAGGAATATGACGTTGATAGATTTGAGATGAATAGAAGCTTTTAATCATTAAATCCTTACAATATGGTAAATGGCTGTACATACAAGAAACTCTTCAAAAATGTCACAGCTGATGGTGAGGATTGGGTTTATTGTTTTATATTTTACCTTAGTTATTTTTTTTAAGATTAAAAATAATTACAAGTCTCAAATGTCAGAGATCAAAATGTATAAATTTCTTTCGAAACCAATAATTTTCACATAGTATGCAGAAATTTTTATTTTTTTGAACAGACTTCCCTGTGGAACTTGCAGCTTTTGACACACACACCCACACTGTCTACATTATAAAGCAACTTTAAAGCATCTCTTTGAGTTCGTAAAGCTTTTAGTTATAGTTTATATCATTCAGAGGTATCTCTATAGTACTGCTGCTATATGCTTACATTGCATACCACTCATTGCTGTCAAGGTCTGTGTTTTGGTTCTGTTCAGTTTGTTGTAGTTATCTTGTCTTATTTATTATTATTATCATTATTATCATTATTATTATTAGTATTGTTGGTGGTTGTTTTCTTTAGGTTATTTACTATTTCGGTTTAGTCTTTGTTTTTGTTCTTTTCTGTGTTCTCCAGTTACCCCTGCTCTGTCTCTCTTCCTCTCTGTGTTTTCTTCAGTTCCTTCATCATCATTCATTCGCATCTGTCCCTAATCATCTAATCATCTTCTCCACTTCTATTTCAGCCTCTTTCATTCATATACTCACTGCTGGATCGTCCGTTACCTTACCTCGTCTTTGAGCTCAATCTCCTGCAGTTCCTCACTGTCTCCCAGTAAGTCTTTGCCCTCTTGCTCGCTTGGTTCTCTGTGCTGGTTCTCTCTCTACTCCATCATTCTCTCCTCTGTTCCCCGTCTTAATTTTTTCCTTTATGGTTTTTGTTTCTTTGTAGTCTCCGGTTTCCCTTGCTTCCTTCTTAGTTTTTTAATAATTTTATTCCTAAGTAGTTTTGCTCTTTCATTGCCTCTGGTTTTCCTCGCGTTTCTTGGTATTATTATTATTATTATTAGTTTGTTTGTTTTATTTTCCCATCCAGTGTTCTTCTGTGGTTTGTTTATTTCTATTGTTTTTGTTATTCACGTTTGTAGTTCCCGCCTTCCGCTTCAGTACTCCGTTTGTTTACGTTCCAGTTCCAGTTCCAGTTCCGCGTATTCCTGTTCCGTTTCTTGATTGCCTTTGTTCCGGTTTATGTTCTGTTCATTATTCATCACCACAATAAATTATTTATTCTCGCAAATCCACATCTGCTTGAGTCATTGATCGCAAACTTCTGACAACTGCACTCCCACTAATCCCACTTTATACAAAACTGCTTTAATTGCTGCCATTAATTTTATTGTTTTTTTTCTGGGCTTTCTTGGATTGCTTGGATAGTTTTGTGTTTCATAAAGTGATCTGAGATTTGATTTTTTGTGAATTATATAAATACACCAAACTTGACAGACTTTAAGTTATGTACTTAATATTTGAAATGGAGAGAACAGAGAGGAAAATGATTAACTGAAACCCATGCAAAAAAATAAAAAGTTTCTTTGGTTTCAGGCCTTATTTTGCACACTGAAGTTCCCAGAGAAATATGTTTATGTCTGTCTCTGTGTCTGAAGGTTTGACCCGAGGGCTTTTCTGTTCCTGAGGTAGGCTGCAGGACTATTCATAGTTTAACTTGATTTCCCTTACCTGACAGATAAAGCTACAAGACTAAAGTTAAAAAGTAATGTAGACCAATAACTGTCCAAGATGAAGGCAAAAATATGAGTCTGAACCAGTGAATCTGACATGCACACATATCCTAAGGCAGCAAAAAAAAAACATTTAAATTACTGTCTCCTATGGAAGGATAAAAAACCAAATCAGTTCAAATTCTGTCTGGCAGTTATGACTATTTGATAACAGTTTATTTCAATATGAAAGATAAATGGGTGTGTAAATTTTCCAGACATAGAAGTTATAATTGGGGATTAATCTCAGACAGTAAAGCAATGAAAGTATTCAGAAATGACTCGATGTTGGTTATACCAGACTGAATAAAGAGAAGAAAGACCGGATGAGAGACTTTGAGCTGGTGACTGAATTGGAGAGAAGGGAAATGAGTGTGAGGGTGGGTGCTGAGCAGTGACACATATATCCACTTGACTGAGAACAGGCTGGAAAATTGACTTCTTTGGGGACATGCGAGGGACATTGTGTAAAAGGAGGCCATCACTGACAGAAATGTCTTGGGTTTATTCTAAAAAGGCTATTTTCTAGCCGTGTAAAATCGAGAATCAAGAATCAATTTATTTAAATAGCGCCAAATTACAACATATTTATTTGTAAAATTAGGCATTCACGTTCAACGAAAAGACATCCAACATATAATTTTTTTTTACAAACAAAATAGTTTTATGGTGGATGACAAAAATGGCAAAAGCGATTCATTCTAAAATGGTTTTTATGTGAAACAACGACACAAAGTACCACCTTACTGTGAAGGTCAAGAATAGCCTAAAACATTTTTTACAAATACAAATCTGGAAAAGTGAGGGTTACAATTTACTTTTTCACATTTGAATAGATACTTATTCTTCAGTGTAAAATAACTAAAGCTCAGTCAGACTGGATAATGTCAATTACGAAGTATTAGGCGACAGTCGTAATTGAATTTAGTTCTGAAACTTTGACTAGGCCGTTCACGTGTCTATTAGTGTTTGATTTTAACCATAACATTGCACCATTGTCTGTGTTTAGGACTGCTGTAAAAGGATTTCAGTCTTTGTAGCCTTTCCTGTCAGGTTTACCATGTATGTCGATCCATTTTTATTTACATCATCTTTAACCAACTTCCCTGTCTCTGCTGAGAAAAAGCATATTTAATGCATGATGCCACCATATGTCACTACTGGGGCAGTATGTCTTCCTGTGATCTGTAATAAAGTTTTCCTCCACAGACAGGATTTTGAATGTAGACAAAACATTTTTTATTTAATCTGATTACTGATCAGTTTTGTGTACGTTTTTGTGATCTAATTGCTCTGAGGCATTCACTGAGCTACTGTTGAGATCAAATTGCACACAAACATCCATTTAGGAAGCCTTTGGAGATATTGGATTTTATGTAGTATATAAATTAAATTATTGGTAAACAAGTGGTACAGATTGCAGTTTTTATATTTGTATTCATAAAACATCCCTTTAAATGTAAGGTTTTACTGGTCTTGGAATTGATCAATCACATAAAAATCCATTAAGATACACTGAAATGTCTGGCTGTATTGTTAAAACATATTGTAAAGCATGGGATTTTTTTCTGTTAAAGCATTTATTAATATAATTTAAGAACTCTATCTTTATCTTGTTTAATTTGCCAGCCATAGCAGGAAGCAGAACGAGACTGGTGGTCCTACTGTGCTGATCTGTGCATTTTAAAACCTGACAGAGCAAAGTAAGATAAAGCAAATGAGGAGAACAGCAGGCTGTGACCTTGAACTGAGTGTTGTTGTGCAAGTTTTCTAAGACCTGGTGAGTATTCCCAGAGACATGACAGTTGCTGCAGCCGCTGACGCGTCTGTCACCAGAACGCTTTTCAATCTGTTTTCTGACCAACCTCCACTCATTAGCTGAAACCATAGTTGACACCTTACTGTTACTCATCCTCCCGATCCACAGGACAATTAAAGGCCACATGATAGATGTCTGGTGTATAAATTAAATCAGTATCATGAAAGCTGAGGTCAGGAGTGGTGTAACTTGAAAAACAGGAATTTGGTTTTATTTTGTTTTAATTCTCATATTTCATTTTCATATTATACAAGCATACACATGTGGGACAAAACAGTTACTATTATCAGGGCCAACGATTTTCAAAAGTTCCTTTTTATAACCAAAGTCCCTCCTATTAGGTTCTGCAGAAAAAGCCAAAGTGACTGAAGTTGTCTTAGTGAACTGGAGCTTACCCATATGAGTAAAATCATCAGATTATTTTTATCGTATCTTAGTTGTTTAAACAAAAATTAAGCATTTCCTTCTTTCTTTATTGTAGTTTTTTGTTTTAGGTTTGAAAGTCTTTCTAGAAAAAAACAACAACAACAACAACTTTGCATTAAGATGAGAGCAATGGACAGTCTAGAATGGTATGGATTTTTTCAACACTGTACATACACAGCAAACGTATGTAACCAATCGATGAGACATACCACACCACCAAATCATTTACCAAAAAACATGGCTATGTAGTCATTTGGTGAGTTGCGAAAGCATTTAGCTAAAGCTTTGAATGTTTTCTGATCAACCAATAATACTGAACTACTAAACTGTCTAGGAAAGATATTTTAAAGGGTAAGGACAGTTTGCTCTGGGCTGAAACAATGGCGAAATACCCCGTTGCAGGTTGTACCTGCAGTCCTGGGTTATCATGACATTTTCATGGTCACTGGCAAGAAAAAAACATTTGTGTGCTGATGTGTCCCTCTCCACACAGTTTTCACTATACACAGTTCAGTTAGTGAACAACATAGTAGCCATGGACTGTCACCTCCTCCACAGGACTTTAACAGGCAGTTTGTTGCTCAAGAGTTTGTCATTACTCTAAAGCTAACCATCCTAGGCCACATCCTGTTACTGCTTTCCTCCCACTCGCTTGTTGACACGCAGGTCATTGCAGGGCATTCACTTTGGGACTAAGATTCAAACATGAAAAGATGTGAAAGACACCTAAATATAGTGAGGCATTTCATTTCCCACTACCATGCCAATGTGTGTGTTTGTGCGCGTGATGGCATGTCCCCTGTTGTGTTTGGCCCTGACTTTTCATCCTGGAAGCCCATAATTAGACAGGAACGACCTCTGCCAAGGAAGGATGAGGTTAAGGAGTGGGAGTGAGAGGCCTGTTTTTCTCAGTGGTTTTCACAATGAAGCTTAATTACAGGAGAGACACCCCTGCTGGACCTGAATGATAAATTTCCTGTGATTATAGGAAATGGCCGGTATTAATTGTAAGAAGAGTCATGTTTAATTACATTAGAATAATTGCTTATCGATGGCAAGGGTGAGGGCTGTCGCTAATCATAAAGCTTCAGCCTGTCAGGTGTAAAACTTCTTTACGCCACGGTGACCAGAAATTTGGGAAACCAAGTTAACCTCCCCTTGTATTTAAGACTATTTCTGTCTCCAATCTCTAAAGGTAAAGACATTTTGCTCCACATTCAAAGGTGTTCAGACATTCGGTAACCGGTGGCTTTAATAAATCAGATTAGGTTTGAATAGATTTTTCAATAACCTGCCAAGTAGGCATGAACTTAAGTATGAGTAATTCATTTCTTGGAAAGTGTTGGGTCACCTTGTGGAACAGTCAATCGTTATTTGAGCATGTAAGCGCATATTGCAGTTTTTCCTGTGGTATGATTTCATTGATCTTTATTCTTCTTTTAAGAAGAGCAAAAATGAACCCAAAACTTTCCTGTTTCTTTGAGTTAGCTATTAATGTCAGCAGCTCAAAGTTAGATAGCGCCACAGTTCTGTACATTGTTTTAAAACAAACGCTGCTGCTTAAATACCTTAAGCTTCCAATGCATTGCTTAGAGCTAAAACATCTAAGTTAGCCTGTTAGAAATACCTTGAATATTTTCCCACTTCCCAACTACTAGAAGTCATCTGGTTTCTTTGGAACTCCTCTGCTCTCCCAGAGTCATCCTCAGTCTCTTGGCTCCTTTTACGACTCAAAAACCTCCTTTCCCAGCTTAGAGTAGGTGGATGGTATTGTCTTATAAAGGTTTGCAGTTAAACCATACCTGTTGCAACTCCAGGTGGTTAACTGAGCACCGCACCATGAGTTATGCAATAGGGATTTGAAATGGTTATTCCACATGAACCTTCCATGATTTTTTTCAGAAAGTTCTTCTTGGCCTGTCTCCAGTGTTTCTTTGTCTTGATGAAGCTCTGTCTTCTCTAAAACCTCTGAGGTCTTCACAGTACCTTTCTTCTCCATCCCCTGCTTTTAGTCTACACAAAACCAACATAGGTCGTGGTAGATGGCAGCTCTTACTGAGCCAGGTTCTGCCAGAGGTTTCTTTCTGTTAAAAGGGAGTATTTCCCTTCACTGTTGCAACATGCAGATGATTATGAGGGCTATTTGTAAAGTCAACAATGCAACTCAAGCTATCATCTACTAGTCATTGACTCTTTAAATTGTCATTGACTCTTTAAATTGATTTAAATCATAAGATAAACCTGATGCACTATGTGATAAACTGGAATCAATCGGATTGCAGGTACGATTGGACCAAAAGGATTTTTCTTGTAAAGTGTTTTGAGACAACTTGTTGTAAATTGGCTCTAAATAGATAAAGTAAATTAAAACGAGGTGAACAGAATAACTGGAATTGTTGTGAGATTAAATTTTGCAGGTGGCTATGTCTTTGAAAACATTGTCCAAATCAACTGGTTGCAAAGGGTTTTATTTAGCAGTATAGGAGTAAATAGTGGCGAACACAAAATCACACCACACACAGAGAGAGAGAGAGAGTTCATGATAAACAAAACATGGCATTACTTACTAGTTCATTAGAAATCGCTGCTCAAAAAGTTTTTATAAGCTGTCAGGCAGTACTGCAGTAAAAATATGGTAATCGTGCTGTCAACTGCATCATGTTTGACTTTCTTTTTCACTTGCTCTGTATTTCATTCCGTGTCTCATAGTGGACGTGTTTGGAGCAAACCAGACAGCTTTGATCTCCAGCCAGGGACAGCGGCTGCAGGGCAGGCCATGGTGGAGAAAGTTACCCCTCTCCCAGGTCACAGCGGTCTGGAAGCCAACATGGGATCACGGAATAAACAAGTGGTTTAAGTCTGGGGAAAGCTGTGGGGCTGCTGACAGAAGGGTGTGTTTTCTCGCGGCCGTGATTGTTTGTTATGTGTCATGTGTCATAACCTGCTTTATCCTGGAACATTTGCAGAGCCTTGATTGCTTCATGTCTTAGGTGAGGAAAGTGGTGGTTTTATGTTTTTTATACATCTCACCATAAGCTTTTAAAAGTATTTCCAAATGATATAAATATATTAAAGTGCTGCCGAGGGACGTTTATGCCTTTCACTTGCAATGTCATCACGCACAACGAACTTCCTCATCAAATTAACATGCAGCACAAACAGAGATGGATTTTAATCTAATCAGCTTAGTCATGACACTGCCAACTCCAGGAATAACTCTATGATGGCTCATTTGCATAATTTGAGTCCTCAAATAAAATGTAATCATTTCATATCGTGTCAGATCTGTCAAATTTGTTACGACATTTATGTACCATGAACCATGCTTGAAAATGAATTTTGCAGCTCAAGATTTGTGTCAAATGTAATGAACGTGTCAACAGAAGACCAGAAAAACGTGACTAATTTCAACTTTAGTAGTTGTTCAAGTTCTCGTCTGGTTCATGAAGGAATTTATATTGTTATGATGTTACTGTAAAGCTATTAAGCACTCTGAACTTAAAAGTTTAAAGATTGTTAGTACACATAAAAAGCTCTAAACACCCCCTTTAAAATGCCTAATTTGAATTGTTATGATAAAGCTTTTAAAAATTTTTTTCAACCGATCTGGAAACAAGTAACAGATTTGAATAATAATAAAATGGCAAAAACCTCTTTAGCACAATTAAGCGATACTCCAGCACAATGTCCTCTTGGTTATATAATTACAAATAAAGTATAGCAGAAGTTGTAGAGCATCGCTGGCAGCATCTCAGCCCATGTTCTGTCTCAGCTGTCTCAGCTAACAGAAGGCCAGACCAGGTGTGGTTACTATGGGTAGAAGAACACTAAGAGAAAACAAAAGGTTAACAAGGTTGAAATAACGGTGACTAAAGCAGATTGTAGAAAGGAAGAAAGTAGCAGAGAGAGAAGTGGTCAGATTGTCCTCCAGCAGTCTAAGCCTATAGCAGCATAACTAAAGAAATAACTTAAATAACCCTACAGAGTGACACTTGAAGGTAGAGCAAAGGAGAACTGTCTGTCTAGACTGAGTTCTTCTCCCAACCGGATTAGGCTGTCTTCTCTACCTCTTTCAAACTGTAAGCTCTATCAGCTGGTTCCACAGGAGAGGAGCCTGATAACTAAAAGATCTGCAACCCATTGTGCTTTCAGAGATTCTAGCAACCAACAGTAAACGTGCAGTCTGAGAGTAAAGTGCTCTGTTAGGGACATAAGGAAAAATCAGATCTCTGTATGATGCAGCTTGATTAGTGAGGGCTTTATATGTCAAAAAAAGAATCTTAAAATCTATTCTAAGTTTGACAGGGAGCCAATGAAGGGAAGCTAAAATAGGGGAGATATGATCATCAGAACTCTTGATGCAGCGTTTTGGACTTTTAACTGCATTTTGTGAACTCCATGCAAATAAGTGTGGAATAAAGACAACTATATTATGCAGTATACTATTACTGCATCATATAGTTGTCTATTTACATATGTATTTATTTTACTTTTGCTGAGGGCAATGATTTCTTCTAAACATTCTAAACATTGAGAATTAAAAATTTATACATTTAACAGGCTTTGGCTTGTGTAATTTTTTTTTTATTATAATGGTTTTTACATGGTTCCATATCCATTTTCCCTTGGAGCAAAATCACTGCAAGGCTCTTTCTGTTTGGAGTTTGCATGTTTGTTCAGTACATGCATTTGTTGGCTCTTGGATTCAGCTACTGGATAAATTTTTTATTCAAACACACAAACAAACTGGCAGCAATAACAATAAACACAAAATTTTAATAAAACTGCAATAAGATTGACTAGATTTTTGTCTCTATTCGTATGCCCTTAATTAGAAATAGTCGATTAGCAATACTCTCTCCTGTAATATGTAGTAATATTACCCGTTTATTATTATAATTTTTGAAAAAATGTGAAGTCATTTTCTGTTCCTCTCCTTTCGGCTTTTCTCAAAAATTTGCCAACTAAAAGAAGCCTTAATTGCTAATACCACAAATTATTCTGAAGACATTGTAATGATGTACATTCAGAAGAAAGTACTGAAAAAAAAAATAGATCGAAGGTTTTTCTACCACTGTATGTGTTACAGTCTCGTTGTGTGTAGTTAGAAAAGGCAATCTATGACAGCAGCAGAGAGGCAGCGGTTCAGCAAAGTTTGTCATTACCCTTCTGCCCAGGGGGGCTATTTCTTATCAAACGTTGTATGAGAGGCGGGTATGTTGCACAGAGCTGACACTAAAGGACAGACACAACCATGCACTTCCGTCTCATACCTGAGGCCAGTTCAAAGTCACCAATTAACTAGGATTGCGTCTCTTTGGACAGTGGAAGGCAAAAGAAACAACAGACAGAACAATAAAAAAAACAGACAAATAACCCATCCCGACATTGAAAATGCTTGCACCAAGTCGCCACTGCACCAGCACGGAGTTTTTAACATGCCACAGTAAATTATTTTGAAATAATATATACAAGCTATTCATAGCATGTATATTTAATCTTTCTTACAGTTGTGTGTTTCATGCAAATTTCATGTGCAACATTCACTAAGGCAGCGTAATGTCAAAAAGCACAAAGTAGCTTCTTGAAACTCACTGAGAAAGTGTGAAATGCCTTCCGCCCACAGCTGTCTCTGAGGTCTGGCAACACAAATGCAGCCCTAAATTCCTTTTATTCACCAGCACCGTCAGCCGCTCCTATGATCCGTGTCCCATCGCTCCTATCCTGTCGCCTCGGGCCAAAAACTCCCTGAGTGAGCTGTGCTAATGTTTCTCCAGTCTACTGGGAGCACATTTGATAGACTGGACAAAAAGTGAGGCCACAATAGGAAGGAAAAGTGCTTTTGTCCTCTATAAAAAGGAAAAATCTTTAAACACAAGCGACTTAATCACAAGAGTATTCAATAACTGTTTTGCAAGGTGATGTTATCTTGGGGTTGAGGAGAAGACAAGGAGATATGTATTTTTCTACTAATTTTGATGATTATAGTGTACAGCTTTCCAGATGATTAAAAAATAGGACATCAAAAGAGGATTTTTAAAATAAAAGAACACTAGTTTCTGCCCTAAACTATAATGGGAAAGAGTTCTGACATGACGGTGTCACTGATACTCATCACAGAGAGGGTAAGCTACAAAAGGTCACTGCCAATGAACCTGGGTTTTCAAAGAATACTGTACGGAACAACAATGGGTATTTTGATTAGAAAGAAATGTGGTGTGCAAAAGCACATCGTTGGTGCATCCTTAAAGTTAAGTCATTACTAAACCAGAGATGTCTGATAAGTTTTTACTTAACTCTATTAGAAAGGCGGTTTCACCGTTCCTTAGTGCTCCAAAATTCTCATATCTCATGTAATTAAATTTAGCATTTTAGGGTCTGCGAGTATGGAAGAAGAGTGGCACAGATTCCAAATTGTTGAAGGCCCAGAGTTCTGCTTCAGGAAGCAATATCTTGTGCTGGTACTGGTCCACTCTGTTTTACTGGGTCTGACCATGTGAGTCAGGTTTTTAAGGGGCTTCATGCTTCCTTCTGCTGGCCAAGCTTTCTGGAAATGCTTGTATAATTTTCTACAACGACGTTACATCTGCTCACATTGTCAAAGTACCAAAATCTGGTTAGCTCGCAAACTATCCTGGCCTGAACCTGATAATCCAATAATCTATTTATACTCAAGAAGAAGATGAGGGACAACAGATGAGTTGAAGGCTGATAATGATAGTAGTATTTCTGTATTAAAGTACTCTTTTCAGTGGTCTACTGTCATTTTATTGGATAGGATTCTATGGGATTGCTGTAACTTGGTTGTGGACGAACGTTAGTTAATCATTAATAGTAAAGTTAATAAAATGGGCAAATAAAGTGACCTACAGAAACGAGGAAAGTGTTACACATTAACATGACCTCAAACATTAACAGAAGCTTCCCCTGATAAGTTCAGAGGTATAAACGGCTCTTAAACGTGGCATTAGGTAATGCTTCCCCTGTGTCAAAACATTTCCTGTCCTTTAGAGAAGCTGCATATTTCATTCAGTCTCTGCTCTCCTGCAGCATAACCACGAGAACAAGGTCAGAAAAAAACAAACCATGGTTATGTCCCCACTCCAGGCTACTTTCTTTAATTCTTAAACAAGATGTGCATGACAGAAAATTAATTTTCACCACAAACAAGCCTCGGTTTGTTTCCCGGGGATGTTTAGCAGCCTTTTCTGGGAGTGATTAATAACACTGTCCTGCACCTACCACAAGAGGGAATTAACAGCAACTGGCAAAAAGAGGTGTGGGTGTTTCAAAAGTGAACTGGGTCGTGTTTGCTCTGTGTGTCTACAGCTCCGGACAGAGAGGATTGTCTATAAACTGTGGCTGCAGTACTTTCCTGTGCAAACACTTGCCTTTACCTCGTGTCCTTTCTGAATGTCAGCAGGGGTTGCTGCGGACCACGTGTCGCTCCTCTGTGCTGCAGATAATGAGCGTATTAATATGTACATAGGCAGCCAGGTTAATGCCTGCCTGGCACTCCAATTTCACGGCCCAGTCCCGGGTTGAGCACCAACAGGCTGTGATTTTGCCTTTATCAGATGAAGAAAGAAAAATATAGTTCTGAATTATTGAACAGATACATGACTGACAGGCTGGCTGATGAAACTGAAAGCGAAGGTAAAAGACAGGGAAGGCAGAGCAAAAATTGTTATGGTGAAAATGACTGATGTCAATGATAAGTGTAGTTGAGGAGGTTGACGCTAAAAAATACTGACACCAAATAGGGGGGGCGGAGCGGTGGACGAAATTGCTGCAATGGTTATTTGGGTCTCAGTTTTCTTTTATCCCAGCAAAATCCCTAACCTTTTGCTATATGTTTCTATTTATCTGTATGACTTTAGGTTTAGATCTTTTGGTATTCTGTTGTGGTGCATTTTCTGTTACTGCTAGGTGCCTTCGGTTATGCTCACTTTGTTTTCCCGTTCCAATTGTGTTTCTGATCTCACTGTTTCTCTCGTCTATTCATTCCGCTCATTAGTTATTTTCCTGCAGCTCCTAACAGATCCAGTGTACTTAGGTAAGCTGACACACCGGTTATTCACTCAAGCAAACATTTCCTCTCAGCATTCACTTCTTTGATCACCAGTCACTTCTTGTTGGTTTCTATTGTTGCTACACAAAATAAACTAGTTTCTTCCTGTGTTCTGCATCTTTCTGTTAGAAATCCTCATTTGATTATGGATTTTGCCTACATCCTACCCATGTGTAGGTTCTCAGCAACAGCAAATATAGACATTGGAAGTGGTTTTGAAGAAAAGCTCAAAGGAAGAATTTGGTTTAACTGTGCCTTAATTTATACACAGAAGTTGAAATTTCCCTATACCAAATCAAAAAAATAAAAATGAGACAGGAAGTCCTCTGAATTAAAAAGTGGGACAATAGGGCGTTGTTGCTAATGCGCACCTTAAAATCCGATACGGCGAATGTAAGTTTGAAATATAGGGATGACCGCAGAAATGAACTGTTCAGTTTCACTTGTAATAGTTTTTCACGTTTGCAAAAGAAAACGTTCTTATAATGTGTAATCAAATAAAGTGCATACAAATAACTTTTTAACCAGTATTGCTAATATGTAGTAATCTGTTTGCCACTAAGCAAAGCAGTTAGCATATGTTCTGATTTTAGATGCAATTAAGTAACTAGCTTAACTTGCTCTTGGTTCACTACTCTTTTTTCTATAATGCAATTTTTCCGTGTAGTCCTTGCATATACTGTTTAGTAGTAGCTTTTGCAATCTTATTTGATGCATGCTAGTGACTTAAACCCCTCTTAAACATACACATCTCTCTTTGACGACAGGATATGTTTTCAACATGGTTGTTTAGGAAATGAGAAGGTACTCCTTGCATCAGTTGCAGTTATATAACTTGTTGTCAGCTGAAACATAATCACAGACACAGTAATTATCCAGTCAGAGGCTCCCATCTATTTGCTTGGTTAAATCCAGTAACTGTTTTTTGTGTATATTAACTACTTATTCCCGACTTAATTGAACCTCACTGCAACAATGAATGACTATCCCTTTAAGAGTTCAGTAAGTAACTGTTATGAAAATGTATTTACAACAAATTTGTTCAAATTGGCCCTTTGTTTCTTGTAAAATCTATGATGCAATTAAGCTCTTTTGTCCGTTCTCTGTGGTCCTACTGAAACAGGCAAAAATCCTGACTAGTAAGCATGCCCACCAATGATGACTGATAAAATGTTTTCTTACAGCAAAACGTTGTTTCTCTGCCATAAGCACCGCTGCAGCAAACCGGAAATGATCCTGTGATTTTCTGGTTCTGTTCAGGAACAAACTGTAGCAAAAATAGAGCGAGTGACAGAACAGCTTGATATTTTACCTGGACTATATGTTTCAAACAATCATAAAATAGTGATAGTTGAGACAAATATCAAAACATACATATTTAATTTTTTGGCTTTAGGGAATTTAAAGTATACGCTTTCAAACAAAATCTCTTCAAACATTTGTAGATCAATTCATTCAAGTAAAAAACAAACAAACAAACCAAAAAAAAAACTGCTGGAATTTGTCAGTCATGAAAGCATTGAAGAACTTTTTCAGGTATAAGTCATTTCCAAATATCACATAGATAAAGCAGCTCATCCAAAATGCTGCCTGACAGACAGCTGGGATCAGACTAAACAGGGGGATAACATGTCCACGCAGGTTATCCTGTCGGGTTAAATCCTGCTGCTATATCACCTTTCCACAGACAGACGGATTCCAAACATTTAATTGCCTGCTTTAAATCACTTGTCAGCAGAAGTAATATTTTATCTACGCTATCAAACTTTGCTGTGAAACACAACCTGAGGTTATCTTTTATGCCGTCTCCGTGGCTGATTTATTTCCCCACGTAACATCAAAACTAAGAAACAAAATATTAAGCAATATGTATTTAAGACACAGTTTACATCAATAGTTTTTTATGTTTTGTGAAGAAATACCTTCCTATATATTTTTATAGCGAAATTCCTGACGTTTTCAAAGCCTGCCCATACAACACTTTACGGTAATATAAATAAATCACCACATATTTTTGTAGACGTTCCTTTTCTATGATAAACATGATAACGTTTAAAAATAAACCATGTATAAAAAAGGTTGCAAACTTAAAAAAGCAACTTTTAATTTCGGTGAACATGTTTTTATAGTGTTTTTCTTCATTGAACAAGCCTACCATACAATCTATTTTTCATCTCCATGGTTACATGGTTCCAGAAATGCAAAGGTGTTGTGTTAAAATGACAAACCCAAAGAAAAAAATGGTTTTAATATCATGGGATATGTTGTTCTCAACTACATGTAGAGCTAAAACCAGGCGTGTTTACTGCTTTTCCTCTTAGAATCAAAATCTGTAAAAACCTTTAAAAAACCTTTACTAGATTTGTTATGTTACTGCAAAACAGAGCATATGGATCAATTCTCATTAGATAAAGTCAGAAATAATCGGCAGAATTCAATTTATTAAAATCTTTTTTAATGTTTTAAGACCATTCTGAATTACTACGAAAGTAAAGAGAAGTCTATGGCGAGCAATATGTAAAATCCCATAAAGACAATGACCTACAAACATTGTTTTTTGTTGCTTCGGTTTTAGATTATTTCAGTGTGTCAGTTTCATCCTACTAATTTGGTGAATAGCTTTAATTAATGAAAACAGTATAAAAACATTGTCTTTAAATGTAACTGCAAATGGCATTACCGGTAAATGATAACAGGTGAGCTGGTAAACAATAGGCAAACGTGAGAAGTAAGTACACTAAGAGGATATAACAAAATGGCTTGAAACAAAACAGCAACCATTTTAACAGAAATATTAGTAATAATAAAAAAAGAATAATAAAATATAAAAATAAAAATAAAAATAAAAATAATAACAATAAACAGTCTCTAATCCATAAAAAAAGACTTGAAAAATTAGATTTCTTAGTATTTGGCTTTCGGGTGTTGTTCAAATTTGTGCATTTATGTTTTAATAATTTAATTTGGATATCGTATTTAAGACGTTTGTGGACAGATGTTTCATTACAGAAATGTTCAGTCAAACCTACACAACTATTGGCTCAACTATGTCTCTGTTAAGCAGGTCGACACAGATCGGCACCCTGTATGTGCATTTACATTTCTGAGAACCAATTTGCACATCTAAGAATGCATTAGGACATTTTATATTCCTTCTGCAAATCTCGGGCTCTTTGCACAGAAACAAGATGAAACATTTAATTAGCAGAAAAATGTTTGATGTCGATACTTTCTAACCAATTATGTTCAAACAAACCAAGCGAAATCATGCTTATCTGAATATTAGAGGTGCTGCTACAACAATCCTGCATTGGTAATGAAACAGAGAGCGAAAAAATGATATCATCTCACTGTGCTACTCAACAGCTCCACCATCCTTGTGTACTGCCTCTGGCGCTGACCTTTGAGGAGCCTCCTCTCTCACACATGTATTTTACACTTCAAAGTAAGCAGTTAAATTATTCCAATTAGGCCCAAAGCCCTGTTCTGGTCACACCGAACTGCTGATGAAAGAGCACACTAAGCCTGTCATACACTCAAAAACTCACTGCACTTGTATATTAAACATATTCTTTCATCCGCTAATTAAGGGGAACATTTGGTTGTCTTTCCTATGTACACAACTCTGAAAGCCATCCATTGTGGGTCCTTCATAGACATTCGTAATCTAATTAAAACAAAGAGCTGAGATTAAAAGATAAGGGATAGAAATATTTCACCTTCTTATAAAATCAGCGTTAAGGCTTTAGAAGTGCTTATGGATTTATGTCTGAACCACCATTTACAAACGAAATGATGAAAAAATATTCATCTTATATGATGCTAGATGGATGAAGACTGGGATGAACATGGTGGAAGTGTCTTGAGACTGGCAATTCATTTTAGCGTTTATTTGGTTTATGATCCTAACAAAAACCCAAATGACCACTCATTTTTAGTAACATTTTTTAAGGATATAAACTCACAGCATCCTACATCCTTCCGGCGTTCTTAATAAATAATTTTACATATGGTTAAATACTGTACCTTTGCCCCTTAGGCCAATATGATGCACATCTCCATATCTAACATAAAATAAAACACAAAGGAAAACACATAGGTAGCAAACACTGGTTTGATGCTAATCTGTTCAATACTACTTCAATCTGATGCTACATTCTATTTTAATGTGATTCATTTGTTATGATACAACATTAAAATAAAGCAATGTAATACTGATTTCTGGTAGTGTGGCCCCAGGTAGATGGAAGCTAACTGTTATCACTCCTTTCGTTAGTTAAGTAACTCTTTGTTGCCTTTCAGCTTTTTAATTTAAATCATTATGTAATGTTTAAATAAAGCCAGTTTGCATAATTTTGTCAGATTGTTGGATGTACTTTTTTTGGTCTGATGTAATAAAAAATAAATAATTTAAAGTCATGTTTTCATTGGGTTTAGGCAAAAATGATCAGAAATTCCTCTTTGAAAATCTTTTGAAAACATCCGCTTGTGTATAACTAATCAAGAAAACAGGTGGAAGAACTGAGATACAGAACAATTTTACATTTCTAAATTGATCGAATGGGCCACTGTCATTAAATAAATGTGTTTAACGATAAGATTGAGTTCATAGTAAGATTATGGAACCTCAATAAAGACATAAATTTTGAACACTTTCTATACATCATTACTTGGGTTGCTGTGCATTTTTATATATTTTTAGAATTATTAGTGTTTCACATCTGATGCCTTATACCATTTGAAAAGGTACATGCTAATGGAAACATATTTGTCCTTTACCTCTCATAAAGTTTTCGGGGCTTTTTGAATTTCATGCACGCTTTGCTCCATTTGTGTCTATGTTTGTGTATGAGATCTCTCCTCTGTCCAGTAAACACATCCTGTGGCCTTTGAAGAAGCAAAATCTAGGGATTTACGCATAAGAAAATTGCAGATGGAGCCTATTATGTCCCTTGCAATATCAATTCCACAAAAAATGATGTCAGGAAAGAAAACGTAATGAGAGCAAAGGACTATTAGCCCAACATCTGCTCTGTTCTACTTCATCATCTCTCTCTTCTGTCTGGAATGTTTTTTATTTAATCTAATCCTCTCATTAGCCTTTTCTTACTTTCTTTCACGCAGAGGGTCAAACTTAATTCATTTCAGATCTTTGTTATAATTAACTGAATAGATGAGGAAAAAAAAGATCAAAAAGACATATTTCAGGTTGTTTTTTGGTTTTATTGTTGGGGGTAAATCATTGCAAGAATGCAAGTCCAAAAAAAAGAAATGTTTACTTCCAAGTACTTATTCAAACTAAGTTGACTATAAAAGAAAAAGAAAAATGGGAGCTTTTTCATCCTTAGGTTGGAATAAGTGAACACAAGAGAGGCTGGAGTGACCCTCAGACTCATCATGTTTAGGAAAAAGGCTTTTATACTCCATGTCACTGTCAAAGTCTCATATTTTAAATTGTTTTATTCATGTAATTTCATCACCCATTCTCTCTCTTAAAAGCATTAGATGCTGGATGCTGAGTGGGTACACCGGCACTTATGGTGCCCCCGCTGTCTCACCTCTTTGGAGAAGAAGGCGCCGTGACATTTAGGTCTCCGTGTTCTGCAGGTCTGTGGCAAGCTGTGAAAGCCAGCCGGGGAAACTTGTTAGGAGGATGGAAATGCCAGTAATCAGCCAGGACGTACGTCAGAATATCGCCCTTTTTTATTGTCTTTATGTGGGAGAGACAGCCATAAGCATTGAAATTCGAAATGCTCTTGTTGTTGATTTTATATGCTTATACAAAACAATACAGTGGAATTATTGTTGGGCCTTGAGATTCTTATCTGAGAGAAAAATAAATGTTGTAATTTAACACTAATTTCCTGCTTTATTATAATGCTTTCTGCACCAACTTGACTTCTCTTTTTTTAGACTAAAATGCAAGAATCTTACATAACATTAATAATTACTAGAAGGATATTTATAACCAATAAGAGGAAGAACAGAGTCTCTTTGTCTACTGGTCTAAAGTGTGGTCATATTATAACTACTAAAAATCACAGGGAAAATGAAAAACTATTTAAATAATGTCCCATGACTAACAGTCTGAAAGTTTGTTCGGTTCTTGTGAATCACACCAATGGCCTTCAGAAGACCAACCAGCTTAGGGACAATATCGGTCACAATAACTTGTCTACAAAACAATAAAATTGTTTTTCAGTATTTTCAGCTGTGTGCAAACTGATGCAAAGTGTGTTTCAACCTAAATAAGTTTACTTTCTATGTAAAAACTGAGATAAATCAAACACTTTTAATCATATTTCTTTGGCCTATTTTAACAATATTAGTATTTGGACCCAATATCCTCACCAGTAATGGGTGACTATGCACACTTAGCTGTTTGGCAACCAACTAGCAACTAATCTAACAACTTTTTTCAGTGTTGACATCAGTCGCTCTGAGGTAACCGTCCCTAGCAAGCATTGGGATGAGCCCCTCCTGCTTCCTTGCTACTATCAACTAATCTTCTTTGTCCCACTGGAAGAAAGCTCATCATGGTGTGAACCCACTGCAAAGGGATCTAATCACTTTACTGAATTTTTTCAAATTAATATTGAATTGGAAAAGAATAATAATTGCATTGCATTAATGAATCAATATCTTTACCGACCTTTAATAAACAGAATGTTGTGGGCAATGCATCTTCTCTGTTTTCTGTATGTCAGCAAACTGAATGCAGACTGTAAAGCAATTTTCTTAAACAACAGTAAAGTAGTGGCACACATAACATAACATGTAGGCTATGACCAGTCAGAGCCCAATGCACTTTAGCGCTGTCACTGCATGATGGGTTCATTTTCTTTCTTTCCATATTATTGTAATGCCTGGTAATTTTTCCTTTCCCAGGTCGTAACTGGAAGCTACTCCTGCACAGCAAATTGGCCCGAACCAATATTTATATTATCCCTTTATGAAGCCGCCAAGTATGAATGTCTCTCGACTTGTGCAAACCAAAAATTCAACGGTAAATACCAACTTTTGATTGCGCACTTAGGGGTTCATATTAGCACGTAATGACACTGACCTGAAGGGCTCATATTAGAGAATAATGTGGAGCATCTTGATTTAAATCTCATACAACCTTAACAGATGATCTGGCGTCCAGACTCTGCATCATTCTTACAGCCAGTGTAAAAGTTCCACATTTGTTTAGGTTCCACATTTGCTGCACGCATTGTGCAGCGTGAAAGAAAAGGACAAGTGATCAGATATAAAACAAAATATTGTCATACATACATCACAGATATTATCACTGACATTGACCAATTATGATCAGTGACTGATTGATCAAAAGATGTCTAAAAAAATAAGTATTATACATGTAGTGAATTGTGTCCCACATTTATTGCTGCCTAAAGGAAATACAAGAAATGTTGCTGTATAAGCCTTTTCTTCCTTTCTTCGTTTACAGTGGACAGTTTCCAAGAATGGTCAATATGGCTCTTGAGCACGTCAGGTTGGCAAGAACCGTAGCGGGGAGGTCCACGCTTACCACAGCTGATCACACACACACCCACACGTCTGGATTCCACAGCTTGACCTCAAACAAGTCGACACAGTCTTGTGACTGCAAGTCACATAGGCCAACGAAAACAGCATCAACCTGCAGCCCACACAGCCCCGGAGACTCAAAGCCCTCATTTTGACCTTGTAAAAGGACAAAAATACAAATAAAATTTGCATGCACAGCAGCAAAATGTTACAAAAACAACATACTTTACTGGTTCTAGTTATGATTTGTGCATTCAGAGGAATTACATAAACTTAAAAAAAACAAAACAGGAGCATGTTCCCCAGCATGTGTCACAACCTACAGCTGTGGTTTCAGTGTCACCACTATGTTAAAAAGACTCCTCAGTCCTCAGTGCATGTCTGAATATGTCTCAATGTAGCCTCTTTCACGTGAGAACGTAACTGATGGGTTAGATTTTAGTGCCCCATTGCAAAATCTTTTCTGCGTTAGGATAATTTGATAATGTGGGTTAGTTTGATGCTTTTTTATTGCTCACCCTAACCTGTGTTTTCTGCTTCCCCAACCACACACTTCCACACGCGCACACTATTTTTCAACTCTACTTAGGACAATAATACTCTTATCACAGCTGAAGTGTTCTGTGCTCTTGCAATTGCTTCTTCATCACGACTTCTCACTTATCCCGGATTTTGAGCAGAGCTTTCCCAACTGACTGTAATTTGCGATGCACACGGTTTAGGAATGCAATGAACTCGAAAAATGTTAGGGTAAACAGGGGCAAATGTACATTTATGTCATTACGTAACATCGCTTGGAAAAGCCACCACAGTACGTACCTGAGGTAATCACTTGACAAATCACATCTGTCAGACAATCAACACTTGCCACTTCTCCTTCCTGAGCAGATAAAGTGAGGCCGAGTTAACCAGCATTGAGAGAGAAGAGTGAAGATGTGCACTGCTGCCAAAATGTTTGAATAAGATATTCTAAATAATTTAGACGTACAGGGGCAAATCTACAAAGCTAGTGTGTGCAAACCCGATTTTGCGCATCATTTTACTTCTCAATTTCTAGACAAATGAAAGTGGAGGCGAAACTGAAAGTTACCAGAAAGTGGTGGTGATATATTTGGAACATGAAATAAAGACGTCATCACAAAGCACAATTTACCTCCCAAGATAAACCTACTGATAGCAAAGCTCTAACGTGAGTTGATTAAATCAAAGTTTATATACTTATTCATCCAGTGAAAGGAAAGGAAAGTGGAAAAGGAGAAATGGAGTTAAAAAGCAGCAGCTTGAAGACTTAAAAGACTAGCAACTTACATGTTTTTTTTAAATCATACTTTTTTACCAATGGTTATAAAAGAACTGTGACAAATACATACATAAATAAATAAAAATTAAAAGCACTTAACGGTTTGGCAGCATTCAGTTGCATGTTGCAATTTCTGCTTTGGTTCTTAACAGGTTTATCAGTGTGATACAGACAAACATCAACAAACTGTTAGCCATCTTCAGTATAGCCATTGACAGCCATTGTAGATATTTTTAAGCTGATCCCAATTCAACCCAAAACTGGGGACCAGATCCATTTTTCCATGGGTCAATTTTCTTTCCTTGAAAAAAGAAAAAAAAAGACAAAATAAACATAAAAATCAATAAAACTGTGTATGAATGAAACATAAAAAGGCTCTGTAAACTTATTTTATTTTCAAAACTAATACAAAAGCGGACTGTGACTCATCTATTTTTCTCTGTATGTAACTTTTAAGATTTTCAAGTTTTCCTGCATAAATGCGGTAAGAAATCCACAAAAAATTTATAAAACAAAACAAAACAAAATAGTTTTATATCAGACTGGGTAAATAAATAATAAATAAAAAAAAGTCAAGCAAAAGTTTGTGATTCTAAAGAAGGGAGAAATTACAAAGTGTGTGTCTGTCTGGTTTTTTAAAAACAAGTCATGTATTTCACAAGATGTACGATTCACCGTTAAACCTGATATTTGATAATTTCTTAAATTAAATACGATGTCAAAACTGTGTTAAAGCACTTTTTTTAAACATAATTGTAATTTTGATGATAAATTCGTGATTATGTAATATTCAAAAGCAAATACTGAACCAAACAGTTTAGTTATTCCTTCATGTGTTGTTTGAGTATAACTGATGAATATTTGTTAATGTTTTTTAATTTGTTTCAATTATTAAAATACAACTATCACATATATGAATTACAGGCTCACAAGCCAGTTTACAGTTTCATCAAAATAAAAATACAAATATTCTTATATTGTTCATTGTCAGTATAGAGATCATGGTTCATTCAGGCCATGTTTTTTGGTGTCCACTCAAATGTGGGTAAAATATCCAAATGATACTAGACGGCATATTGTTGTTTGCAAGTTGAGCAAGTTCAAAAAATGAACATAAATAATCACTTCAAAATACTAAAAAAAATTATGAGCTTTACTTTTAGCGGAGAAGGATTTTATTTCACTCAAACGAACTTTTAATGTAAAGATTTTTTAGGAAGCGTTCCATTTACAGTTGTTTAAATTGGATTACCGCATCTCAAGATCCGCAGAAAATCAAGCTGCTGTGGGGAAGTTATATTTGGTCACTCTCTCTGAAGCTTCAACTCAGCATGACAGCTCATTTAAGAGACCAATCAGTCTTTGTGTTAGGTTGATGTTTGTATGCAGCCTCCCAGACACAAAATGGTGATGCAGCCTGAAGAGAAGCTCCTTTAGCAAAGACATGACTGTAACTTTTACCCTTCACTGTAACTGTAGAGATGATACTACTCAGTAATGTTTTGTCTCAGTTGTGTGCACCTCTGAAACTTTGCCCAGTTTTATTGGTATTTATTATACCAACATTTACAAGTCAATTATGATTTTGTTAGTCATCATAAAGTTGTGGATTTAATGAATTGTATTTTTAATGGGAAGAGCCAGAAACTGAAACCTCTAATTTACATTAAATAGTGATTTTCCACTAAAAACAAATTAAATCCATTAATCTTAGAAGCAGCAGTCAAACAAGAAAAAGAACTAAACATTTTCAACACTGTTGCGTTTAGACTCGTCTTTTACCCTGAGTGTTATTCATTAAAACCCACCTAATATGTTTCCTGTCTGTTTTATCTTTTTTTTTTAAGGAAAGTGCAACACTTCTTATCACACAAGGTTTGCATATTTAATAACAAGAGAGACCATTCCAGTTAATGACATCGTACATCGCAATCATATATAGGTTAAATGGTTTTACGGTCAGGGTGAAAACATTGTTTTTTTAAATTCACTATAGTTGTTTGATTTACGTGTGTATTTAGAAACGTTTTTAAATACAGATTCAAAAGTGATTTAACAAGAAAAGTCAGCCTATTAAATTCCTGGCCAAAGTGGCTGAGGGTTTGTTAAAAAAATACGTGGACAGTTAAAACATCCGTGTAGGATGAACAAAGTGAAACCACATTTATGGAGGGACTAGGATTTGGATGAACGCTCTAGTTAAGAAAGATAAACAAAATACTTCCTCTCGAAGCGTATTGTGAATTCCTGTGGTAACGGTTAACCAGACAGTGGGTTCGGCTTCTTTTTTAATCCCCTACAATCAACACAATACACAATCCTAACAGAATATTTTTTGATTTCTGCGAGACAGTTTATGAGAAAGGGTAAAATACAGCCAGTGTTTAAAAGGATGTGAAAATATAAGAGTTAACCTTAGTATAGCTTTAATTTAGTTGGCACAAAAAAAGAATGATTGCGTTATATCATCATTTGGCATTTTTACCCAATTTCAGGTAACAAGATACCATGCCTGGTAATATTTCAAATGGAAAGGGTAAACAAATGTATTTGAAATGTGATTAGACCTAAACAAGTGCACTACTGAACCTGATCGTGACAGGAAATACTGAACTGAGGCCACTGATCCATCAACCAATGTAGTCTGCATGGTCCTGTGTTTCAATATGTCATATTTGGATCACTTTCACTACGGTTGTACCCTCAAATTCAATTCACATAAAAATCTAAGCCTAAATTGACATTAATTATTAAGGACTGGGCGTTCTGTCATGACTTATCCAGGCCTCCAGCCCACATGCACGACAACAACAAACAAAACCCAGGCAAAACATCACCATACCTGACAAATAAATAAGCAAATACATCATTATAAGACATTTTTACACAACGATACCTCAAAATACCACACAATTTTGCATAGTGATAACTCAATACAGCAAAACGTTGCTTCCGTTGAGCAATTCTAGTGCTGAAAAGGAGAAAAGTCTGCACTATCCTAAATGCTCACAGTAATGAAATCCAAAGCAATGAGCGCCAAAGAGGACCAACAAAACAGGAAATCAAACTACACTATAATGTTTTTTGTCTACTTTTTTCATTGGCTACCACTAAGCATAAAGGATTTGGAGTTATGTGCATCCTGTTAAAATACAATAACACTCCAATGAATAGGCATAATCTATCAATCATAATAATATTAAAATTGTAAATGCAAACAATGTCACCTGTTCTAATAAATTGCCGTCATTTAACTAAGATATCCTACTACACTGAGCCCACATTGGAACATCTCTATCAAATAAGGATTATCCTGTATTTAGCAATGGGAAATGAAGATGAGCATCTGCAAAGCTTTGCACAGGATCGAATTAGACATACAACTCTAGTATAATGGTAATGTGAGGTGTGAAAGGCAAGAACAGCTATTTGTCCTAAGTGCCTCAAGTTTCCTTGGGAACAAAAAAAAAAAAAAACAGGGGCTTACAGAAGGAAATTTAAAATAACTTTTTACGAAAAAGTGGAAGAGGGGAAGCAGAATAAAAATGTACATTAAAGTAAAGTGTAGCCTCAGAAGGATTATGCCCAAGTACAACAATAACTTCTTCTTATTTCATCATTATAACTTTTACTTAAATTTCTCTCACACAGGCAGGCCCTCTCTCTATTTAGTTCAGTTACATACGTTATGCATGATACAAAATTTGAGTGGTTTCTATATATCTCGCAAATCTTTATGGAGTTCAGGTATTCATTGATGACCGAGGATAAAAAAACCCCTGATTTTCTTAAAGTCTAGACCTCTCATCTCTGAGCTCTAGCATTTGTCTGTAAGTGAAAACCAAGCTTAAAATGTCATTGTGAAACCGGCTGACAAGGACAGCGGTATCACAGAATAAAAAGTCACCACACTGGTAGGCAAATACAAAAGCAACGGTGGTGACTAATGGTTTCCACAGAGAGCACTGGCGCAGAGTTCAGACAACACATTCAAGCCCCTGGTTATTACAACAAAGAGCCTCTGTGAACCACAGAACAATGGAACCTTCTCAATCCCTTGTTTGAAAATCTTGTTGAGTACAAAGTATGTGTTTTAGTGTGTAATTAAGTCAGAGGATACCTGTAATTTGAGACAACAGTTTATATTAGTCTTAGTTTTTATCATAGGTTGAAAAAATGACCAACAGGTTAGTGTAAAATTTAGAATGAAAATGCATTTCCAGAAATGCTTTTTAATTTTGAGAATGTGGCTGCATAATTTGACTCAATTACACATCTTGTTCGGTAGGGGTCGCTGTGCATGTCTGCGTTGCACTACATTAAAGACCTGTCGGCATATTGATTGAATCGCTTTTTTGGCACAAAACCGGGTGTTTAGCATCACTCACAGGTCACGCCGCTCCCTCAAAATAGGCAATCACATTTGCAATTAGCTTAGCAGGTGGAATAAAACAGTATATCTTAGCAGTGGGGACTGGTGGAGTTCTCTCCAGGGGAGGCTATAAGTCCAAAATAGACGTATACCAAAAAGCATGCAAATGTATCAGACCAGTATATTTACATAAATGAACACAAAAACATCATAAAAACACTTTATTAAAAACACATAATTTTATGGACAGATTTAGTTTTTGTACAAAATTTTTTGTCAGATTTCTGAGAATGTGTTTATTTAATAACTGCACCTAATAAAAAGTACACTGTTATATATTATAGGGCCTGTTTTAAGCTGTGTCTCCTGCTATGATTAAAAACATTAAGAATCTCAATGTCTTGCTTCATTTCCCTTTTTTTTCCAATCGTTTCTAACTCCCGCAACTCGATCTGTCATTCAGCTGTCAGTGCTGAGTGGTGGGAGGAGCTCTGGGCGCAGGAGAGCTGCGCCCCAGGATGCACGTATGTTTTGCATTGAAGAGGAGCTACTGTGAATGTTCTATGTGCTCAGCCAATTGTAAAGTGTTGGCACAGAGAGCGTCATGATCTGTGATGCTAAAGACCCGATTTCGTGACAAAAAAGTTAATTCAATCAATGTACCAGCATGTTTGTAATGTAATGCAATGCAGATATGAACAGTGCCCCTACCGAACAAGATGGGTAGCTCAGTCTGCAGGCAGCTTCTGCCCCCGCCGCTCAGAATGCTTTTTTTTTATGAATTATGGACAGGATTTTGCGGTCACACCTCGAAAACAAAGAAGCCAATGTCAACTTTACTTTCTTTTTGATTATGGGACAAATGTGCAGTCTCGAAGAAGAAAACGTAAATGCAAATAGGATGTTTGATTAGTGATTTTATTTCTGAGCCAAATTATGCAGCCACATTTTCAAAATTAAAAAGCATTTCTCGAAATGTCTTGTTATTTTGAATATTTTTGAATCTGCATCTACTAAAAATCTTACATGATAGTTAGTCTGTCTTGACCTCAGAAAGTCAGCTGCCAGCCGACAACACATCTGCACATCGGACAAACAAGAACAAACAAACAGGAGTCTTGCAGGTGGACATGCTGGGAGTGCAGCTGAAGTTGCAAATTACACCGTCCGTTATTGGAGGGTTGCAGATTAACAGAAGGAAGCAGTGGTTTAGTTATTTGTTTCAGCCGGGATGTACAAAGTAGCTTCTTCCATTAGCCATTAATAAAAACCTGACCTACTCTCTGAGGACATTTGCGCTGTGAGACTTCAAAGTTGTAGATAAAAATGCATTGTTTACTTTGAGAGCCGAGTCACAAAACTGCAACAAAAGTGATCATTTCTGCGATTGACAATGAGTTATACTTAGTCATACCTTTGGGCAGTAATGAGTGAAAGTGGAAAGGACCTCAGAAAGCTACATGCTTGCTCTACTGAGTAACAGCTGGGTTCTCCGCTGCATGCATCAGCTTGTAACTGCATTGACGCATGCCTTAAATCGCGCCAGTTGGCACCTTCAATGCAAAATTAACTCACTTTACTGAAGCTACTAATGCCTACAGGTTACTGGACACAAGGCACAGACAGGTTTAAAACATTTTGATTCGAGCCTATTTTGAAAAAAGACCCTGGACGCTGTATCTTGTAACATTGATATTTAACATCCACACTGGTGTGTGTGTGTATTTTCTTTTCTCTTTTTTATTTGCTAAATAGTATTTTTTTTTATTATTAAAGATAGGAAAGTTGATTAAGATGTGAGTTGCCCTTCAAGTTTTGTTCAGCAACTGGTTGTGCAGCCCACCTTCCATTTCCTAGCACACCGCATTCAGGTTGCTGCCTCTGCAACGACTCGTCATGAAACCACTTCTTCCGTAACAAACTATTGTTACGCAACATCATCAAACATCATATTTATCTCCATTGAAAACCGAAATGAAAAACCACATTGTGGCATGTAGCACTTGTCAAACTAATGAATGAATGGTCTGATTTTCATTGCAGGGTGTGGGATGACAAGTGTGTTACGTTACATAAACAGTTGCAGGGAACCTAAAACAAAAAAGAAATCCACATCCAGTAAAAAAAAATATATAAAAAATTGTGGATTCAATATATAACTTCCATAGAAAAACACATTGTTCCCTCATTGTTACACTGGTGAAAAGGCAAAGTGTTTGGTGTGTACATGATGGAGTGTAAAATTGCCGTTATAAAATAAACCATGATGTGTCTGCATGCTCTGGATTTGTGTAATGTTTGTGTTGGATTCAGGTCAGCTGAATGTGTGGTTTTGTCAATTGCGTTTAAGGAGAGAAAATGAGAAACCCTGAAGGCTATGTGAAGTTGTCCACCACAAAGGTTCCCACAAATCACAGGTGTTGGCTTGTGACATGAAAACAAACAATTGTACTTTCAACCCAAAATAAAAACCTAATTCTACCAGATCCTGTAAGGTTTGACTGGTTTGAGACAATAGGACTTTTATTTCCATTAGGGGGCCAACAAAACAATCCTGTTGTTTGTGTTAAGTTATTTTGGCGGCATTTTTAAATTTTGATCTAATCTGTTTCGTCACATAAATAGTCAATGCCTTATAGTGGGCTTATGGGTAATATTTTGTTTACTCCTGATTCAACGCAATTATTGAAGCTTAAGTTAAAGGAAAACAACATCCCAACATTACAGCAGACATCCATTGGTTAGAGCTCTTCAGTTCAAGTACTTCAATATAACTACAAGGTACAAATTTGGTAAACCTCAATTTAGTATGAATCAGTCTACAATTCTGGTTTATTGTTGGTTTGTTTTTCTTTGGCATGTCAAATCTCACATGGCTTTGTTGTGAAACCTGAATCAGGGTTTATCGAGTCATGCTGCAAATATTGATAGATTATCTCACCAACTCTTTCAGCTGCTGGTCCCGCTTTTGCTTTTCTCACACTGCTAAATTCAAAAGCCAGGGCTGCTCTCTGACAACAGGGGACATACATTTAGCATTTTATCTGCAGCCTGACTTATATCTTCACTCGGTCTCCCACCAACCAGCATATACACTGTACATCCTTGTGTCATTTACATAGAGTATAATATGCGTGTAATTGTAAAATAAAAATAAAAATGCTGGAAGAGAGAGGAATAATGTCATGGGAGAGAAAGTGAAATTTCGTTTCAAAACACAGTGCTGCACTAACGAGAGTAGCTCATGTGAAAGTAAAAGATGTTTAAATCTGTCAAAATGTGTTTTCTAATAATCTTGGCACTGCAAAATACATTTTGGAAGTTTTAAAGTATTTTCTAGAAGCAAATCAAATGTTAATTTGACACTTACACTTTTCAAAACACCTTTAAAAAGACCAGCGCTTACACAGGAGTAGAACAAACAGTGTTGATATATAATGAACGCCCATATTTCTCAGAAGCAACTGGTTTTTATTTTTCTGTAATTCAATCACAGCCACCTCCCTATAATGTGATAATCCACCACAATCATTCAGATAGTCATCCCTTCAGCTGTCAGCTGTGTCTGTATAAACACTGACAGACGAAGCCAGTGTCTTGAGACACAACTGTCAAAACTCCTTTTTTCTTTTTAAATGAATGGAAAAATTGCACAGCTGCTCACCTACAAAGCCACTAGACAAGTTTGCAGGCAAGGTCTAATCCTATAAAAATGGACTTGCTAAACTTATGCAGTATTTTAGTTCAGGGTTGAAACATCTGCAAAAAGGCAAAAAAAAAACAAACAAACAAAAAAAAGAACAACACAGTTTGGGGCGTATATTTTATGTCAGTACGTAAACCACATAACCCAGAATTAGCTTAAGTACCTTCAGTGAAGTAGAAAGAACCATTAGGAAACAAACAAAGAATAGTTCAGGGCTATCCAGGCAATCACCTGCTTCCCAGTACCTTTTATCCCCAGG
>JAVLVB010000584.1:2415-21551 GCA_032876305.1 Orestias chungarensis | reverse complement strand
TATATATATATATATATATATATATATATATATATATATATATATATATATATATATATATATATATATATATATATATATATATATATATATATATATCTTTTTTTTTTTATTGATTGATTTGTATTCTTATTATTATTATAAGTTCACAATCAACAAAATCCGCCACCATCTTGTTCTGAATATGAAGTCCTATTTAAAGTTGTACGTTTTAAACAAATCCTTTGGAAGAAATATTTAAACCATAGTTAAACAGGTTGTCTGCCAATCCCCCCCCCCCCAAACATCATTATTTGTGGTGGTGTGTCACATGAAATCCCATAAAGATACGATAATGTTTGTAATCATATTGCAACAAAAAAGTTTCTGTGTATGAATTATTATGGGACTGTGTATTCATGTTGCGTTTCAGCAAACAGCAGCACGCCTTCTTTTGTTGCTCTCAGTCTTTCTGGCATCCTCTGAAGTACAAAAAGGTGTTAACAAGTTCATGTGGTGTTGTCCTTTAAGAAGGTAAATAATAAAATAAAGTAAATAATGACTGACTAAGTAGCAGAGAAAAAAAAAAACAGTAAAATTTTTTCTCATCCATGTTTTTTGTTGGTGTCAGACATCAGTGGCCCCCTTGAACTGATATATTCAGTTTGAAAAAAAAAAAATATTTATAAAAAAACACTGCTACTCCCACTTCAGTTTGTCAGTGTTCCCAGGATCAAAACACACAAACAAAATCTCATGTATGATACCAGACAGAAAGAAAGCATGTAGTTAAATACTTTACATTGTAGAAAACCTAAGAGAGTTATGCATATTAAGAACAAAAAAATACACATAATTAAAAGTAATGACATGCAGAAAAAATAGGTATTTTTACCAGGTAATACAAAAGAGGCAAATTTGACATGTGAGCTCTTTTATGCAGCTGTAATATTCTATATACAAGTGTTTAAATTAGCCCATTCTGGTGCAGGAAGAAATAACTTGTTGGCAAGCAGCTGTCACTGACCTGAGCTTTTGTCAGTTTACCCGCAAACAGCAGAAATAATTTATGAGGCTGTATAGCTACTGTTAAAAAATATAACGCAGTGACACATATTTCAGTATTTATCATGTGTTTGTTTATAAATGAAATTTATTAAGTGGAACATGTAACTCAAATTTATTTATGAAGCCAAGTCAGCGGGGGCTCAACAATATTGCCAGTTTTCACTGATTTGTGATAGGTCTAGTACTTCTGTATGTGGAAACAACATTTTTGCCTCGTCGCTGAGTACAGTGTGGTGTTCACCTTCTGTGCTTAGAGGCTGTCTGTGTGGCGCACTAACTAATTCTTGTCTCAGGTCCTCGTGCCAATAGATCTGTGGCGCGTGGGACCCAATGCTGACTCCCAGCCAAACTCTCAGTGCCAGACCTGGGCTTCTAATACCATGTAATTAGCAGACTATTGACTACTTCAGACATCTGGTTTGGGGAAGTTGACAAATGACTACAATTAATCCTGTGCTCTCAAGACTGTGCTGTATTTGGGGGCCTGACATTTTTACGCTCAGTACGGAAGGGAGGTGGGTGGAGGTGAGGGGGGTAGCTTCATATTGTTTATTTCTGCTGTATTACTGTGACTGTCATAAAATGGGTAAAATTGATTTTAATTCAGGCATCCCTTGAACTGAGCCCTAAAATTGTATTGCCTTATTACTTAGAGGTCTACTGTATATAATTGGAGCTAGACTAGTTTATGATTTTAAAATAGAAATATTTGATGATATTTGATGATAGTTAAGATAAAATCTATTCATGCCCCTGGCATACTTAGATTTAAATAAATGATTTTTTTCTATTATCATTAAACTAATAACTTTGTTTTCTGATAGCAAATAACACTGTTAGGCAACCTAAAAGAAGTATTGATTTAAAAAAAACTTTTTACATGTACATTTAATTAAGAAATAGTGTTTCAAAAATGATTTATAGCATTAATAATTATAAAATATAACCTTGTTAATATTACTGCTACAAAATCCATATTGTTTGTATTAAAAGCTGCTCAGCCTCCAATACAAAATAAAAAGTTTTTCCATGTTTTCATTTATTTTGACAATTAACCAAATTTTGAGGTGGAATAGCTTCTTTGAAACTTTTCACTTTCTCCACAGGTTCTCTGTTGGATTATAAAAAATTCATAATTTTCAACATATCTGTAAAATGTTCTTTTTTCAAATGGTAGGATCATACAACAAGCAACTACAATGACTAAAAATCAAGTAAATTGTCATGTTTTTCAGGTATCTGACCCACTCTCAAGAGTACAATAATAACAAGGTTTATTGAATGTTTTGGATATGTCTTGAAGCAGGAAGCAATGGTCACGGCAGGAAACGGAAGGGGAATTCAGGAAACTGTGACAGCAACGGGGGGGAACCGGAGACTTCTGGAGGTGAGACGGAGAAGGTGAATTGACGAAAGTTGAAAAGGGGTGAGTAGAAGTTGAGCTTACTGTTGTGGTTGATGTTGACGCCAGGGAGGGGTGAGTGGAGAGACTTTCCAGCGAATGTCCAGATGGTTGTTGTCCAGGGGGTGCACGGCAGGTGGTGAGTGGCTGGAGCAGGCAGACCGAGCTGAGCACAGTGAGCAGGAACCAGAGTGGTGATAGTCCAGGGAATCTTGACGGAGTGAGTATGAGCACGAGTGAAGTATGACCTGAAGAGTTAGGCACAAAGGGAATTACTGGTTGCATAGGTGGAACAAAGTAAAATCAAAAAAACAAACAACGGGAGAATATAACAAAAACTAGAGACTAGAAAGCTGGCGCTGAGAAGAAGCAAAGTTCCCAGGAGTAACAAACACTCAAGCGACGAGTAGCTGGATCCCTGCTCCTTAAAAGCAGCTCAGCCCAATCAGCCCCCAAAAAGGATCACCTGGACAGGAGCCCAGGTGAGAAACTGGTCCAGCCGGATGGTGACCCCCAGTGGACAACCAGTCAAGAATTGAAAAGTCTCTCTATGACATAAATAGTGCAAAGTTTAACATCATTTGGTACCTTTTTTACCCCCATATTTTTGATAGCATCCCTTCACTGAGAGCTTTGAAATTTGGTGTTCCAACATACATTCGTCAATTCATTCTTTATTCAATGTTATTCTTTTAGGGTTGCAGTTGGGTGGTGCCTGTCTCTTGCATTCCGAGTCCGACATCTTCCAGAAAATATTTGGCCCAAGTTTTGTTTTTACCTGGTAAATCATAGACACCCAAATTAGTTGCCTCTCCACAGAGAGATATGCTAACCCCACTGGGTGCTCTAACTAAATAAATACAATCAGTGAGCAACACAAATGCTAATAAACTATATGAATTCTAGGAAACCTGCAAGGTTAAAAAACCTGTTTCTGGCAAAGAGAGTAGTCTGAAATCCAGGCAGAATTATTAAATTAAAGAGCTTGTTGATGGCCACAAAAGAAGCATATTTTTCAGCCTGTATGACACGTTTTGAATGTGCCTGCATTAAATTCAGACTTGTGAACTTTGAATTTCTTTGATGTCATATATTTTACTATCATTCTGTAAAAGGGAACAAAAAGCTAAATGTTAATTCATCAGAGTGAGCTAAAAGTGAGTAGGGTTCATGATGGTTCATGACTCTGAAAGGTGTATGGTAAACTCTTCCTGACCCTTTGTATATGTTTTATTTTAAATAATTTCAAATAGGATGAACTTTGACAGGAACTTTCTGCAGCTCAGATGGTCTGTAAGCATTGCCTACCTACATGAAGCCAAATAATCAGCTTTTTTCAACATAAAAATGAAAAAAACACATAATGGCGATAACACATTAAAGATATGGGCAGTGCAATCAAAACACAATTAAACTGCCAACATAAAATTATGTTACCAAGCATTGTAATTAACTCAACTATGAGATGAACAAGAGACATTAGCAGTAAGAAATATATCTACCTCTCTTTAAAATTCTCCCTTTCATGGTCACAGCATCAGGCATAACAACATCATTCACATGTGCCCATTTATCTGTTACATCTGCAGTGCACAGTTGAACAAAATGGATGATCCACAGGATTTCATTCCCAGTTTCCGCTGCTATTCTCTGCATGGGGGCGAGAAAACTTTTGGCATCAATGCAGGGCACATCCCCACTGCTGTGATAGCACCTCCTCAGAATAATAAATACTGTATAACCTGCCATTTTCTTGGGGTTCTGGCCAAAGGGAAATTGAACCCTGAACTCACAATCAAACAGTGTAAAAAAAACAAAACCAATCAGCTCAAACTCACCACTGACCTGAATAAAATCCGGTCATAATATTAGCCAGCTGCTTCTTTTCATCACTACACATTTGAATATATTTATCAGCCACCAAATATTAAACTTTGGTGACCTTAGTGAAATATTTGCGTCCAGATGTGTTTTCAATGTGTAACATTTTGCATATAGTATATATTTGAACTCATGTTGACTTGATTTTTTGCTCATTCAGCACTGGGAAAAAGTAATACAAATAAATACTGGCAACAATATTCAAATTATTATTACATCTTTGGGGGGAAAGTAAGTACCTAATGTCATGGTCTGTGTTTTTGTTCTCTGTTTAGTTTGCTGTAGTTGTCTTGTTTACTTTGTTATGATTAGTTATTGTTTTCTTTAGGTTATTTTGTATTTTGGTTGAGTCTTTGTTTTTTTATTCTTTTTTGTGTTCTCCAGTTCCTCCTGCTCTCTTCTTCCTTTAAAGAAGAGAGCAGCAAGACAACAAAAACCTGATCTTTTTTGGTGATTCTGATAGTATTGTGTCAGGTAAAAGCCACTTGACCACTGAGACAGTTTGTATTCAACCAGAGTATTTTATACTGACTGATTATGTGGCAAACAGAAGGACATTATTCTGGAGTTCATTAGGGGCAGAGTGAAGGGGATTGAAGGAAACACACACAAACAAACACTTAAAAAAAAATACCTGCAGGGCTGTGCTGTATAATCCTGCAAACTAGGTACTGAAGTAGGTTCAGCGAAACTGTGTGGTCACAAAACACAGGGAGACTAATAATGTATTTATTTATTTATTTTACAATTTCGCTATGAGACATGAGTTGGCATGAACATTTAGAAAAGATGTTGAAGTGTGTGCGGGCAAACAATGTTCTCACATGTCCGTGCCACCAAGAGAAGCCCAAGCGTTAATGGGATATTTATCAAGCCTGGAAACTCAGCTACTTACAAGGATAAGAAAAAAAAAAAAGCCTATCTGACCAGGACACCTTTGGCGATTATGATAAACAAGCACATTATTTGAAAGTCTAATGGCCTCTAGTTTAAAAGCCCGAGAGATTCAGTGTCGAACTCGAGGCTTTATTTTAAGTAACCCTTCATCATTTAAGAGGCAATAATCTATATGTTCCTTGTGTAGTGCAGGGACTTTTTATTGATTGCATTTAGTATTTGGTGGCAATCAAAAAGAAAGAAAAAAGGAAATTTGAAACGTACGTTTAAGAAGTATTTAGATACTAAAAGTTGTAAAGAGTTTATTAGGATTTATTTGATAAACTGTGCTATGCAGTTGTATTCACTTTGTATTCGCTTTACTCTGAGACACCGAATTTAAATCCAAGAGACCAATTGCCAGTAAAATAATGCTTTTGTAAGGGTTTATATGACTTTGCTGTATAAAGCCAAGGCTTTGTAAGTAAGCACCCAAGAACTCAACCAGGTGTTTTGTGCAGGAGATGGCATTCAGAAAATCTGTCTTTGCCTATGCATACCACTTTTGTTCACTTTTATTGTGCGTAAAGGCCACAGTAACACACTACTACCATCAAACACAGTAATATACTTTTGCAAAGCCGCAGGATTAGCTTGTCATTGATGACTGATGTTTTGGTTCAGCCCAAAATCTTTGTAAGCATTATCTGGCACTTAGTTAGCCGTAATGGATAAGCCTTTTAAGAAGAGTGGTCAAGGACATTAGCTTATTAGATGTTTCAAAGGCTAAAGCCTTTATCGTGGGTAAGTAGTTGTTACTTTAATCTGCAAATACAATTTAATCAATGTAGATCCACATCACCCAATGATTGAGGAAGACACACCTTAGCCCTGGCGACCAGGTTTCACCATATTAAAATACCTTGTATAAGCAAAGACAACGAGAAGAAAATAAGCACATATGAATAACCTGGCAGAAGCATGAGGGGTAATCCCTTTTTTCTTTTTACAAAACTTAAGAACTTAGACAGTAAAATTTTGCAGGCATGTGCATACATGAATATAACCAAAAATGAAATGTTTAGTATAAAAATGTGATTCAAATACACGTAACAAAAACTGAGCTTTTAATTATAGGTCTTTTTGAGTGCGGACCAATATTCTATCTGCAGTAATGTAGTTCAAGTGCAAAACTCTGCTAGTGCTCACACCAGAAGCAACCACATAAACCACAACAGTGTTCCTGCTGACACAGGAACTTGCTTTTGCTTGACAAACACAATAGGACTCAAGATACACTTAGAAGCAGCTTTTGAATTGAATGACTTTGCCAGTATTAAAACATAAAAAAAATGCAGCTGTTTTAGCTTCATAGTAGACTCAACTGCAGGGTGCCTATTCAGCAGTGCAAATCTGGAGCTGAACTATACATAAGGCTCCCTTATCACAATGTCATTGATAGATATTTATTCCCTTATAACAAAGACTAGTCAGGAGGTGTACATGTCCTTGCTTCACCTTAAAGATTTACAAATGTCATTTTATGACATATTTTTAATAATTTGGAAGCAATAAACTGATCTTTTTTCCCCCCATAAAACACTTAAATCTAACTTCAACCACAGTTTTTTTCTTAAATTATTTTAGTTATTAATTTCCATTTTGATGCCTCACAGTAAAATATTAGGATACTGATGGGCTTGTTGTAATAAGTTATTACATTTCATGCAGCCATGCACTCACAAGCTTTAGTGTGAACACTAAATTGATGTTAATATTTTTATGTGTTTTTTTAGAAACTATAAGCTGAAAAAATGTTGTAGTTCCGGGCTCATATATTTTACAAACACCAACTTCACAGGTATATGGTGGAGATTTTGAGGGATTGAAAAAACACAAATCAGTTTTGTGTGTATTTGTATTCACCCCCTCCCTGTCGTTACTTTGCTGAACTAACTTTAGCTGCAACTTCAGCAGTAAGTCTGTTACACCATATGTCTTAATGTCTCTACCTGCGTTATCATATCTGCAGACTGCCTTTTCTCTCTTGCCATAGCTCAAGCTCACACGATGGAGCGCATTCCCTATTACAAATTTCCAATTTTTGCTTGAGATTCTCAATAAGATTGAAGTCATGACATTAACTGAGTGATTGTAACATTTTAATATGCTTTGATCTAAAACAAGGGTGCGCACAGTTTGTTTTGACCTAGCTATCTAGTGACTAACTCAGACTGATCTATTGCTATATAAATGCAAGACATATATTTGCTTAGAAATGCTTTGACAATTCTTTATGTGTACAATCTATGCAAGTGTATCTTGATTAAATCCAAAGAGCCATTTTGCATAGTAGAACTGTACACATGCATTGTCTTCAGTCCACCTTACTCTGATGACCTGCACTGAATTGAATCAGTCAGGGATGCATAGTCATTAGTAGTTCAGTTGTTCCTGATAGGCAGCTTAGGCAAACCTTCAAATTACCATCAGTGACAATAAAACAGACGTTATGGTCTTGATGTGTCAAAACGCTGATTCACATAGATAAGTGGGGCTATATAATGCAATAGTTAGGAGGCACATTTCCATGTGTTGTGGTACTTTTTCTCTATGAGCAAGTTCTCGCCATGCATGGCATGGACAACATTCAGAAAACAATGTGTCACTTTTCTGCTGCTTTTATGGTAGTGAAAGAACTGTGATGTGAAAAATGTGTTCATGGGGATGGGATTCATAAGACAATGCAGTGTTATCAAACAAGCATTTTTTGTAAAACTAAGTTTACATAGTTCCCGGGCTCAAGATAGCAATCCCATCAAATCGACCACTTTTTCTGATAGTATTCAAAGTAACAGCTCATCTTGGGGCTCCTGCAGCAGCAAATAAATTGGGTTCTCCACGCTTGGCCTACCTTATTTAGACTAAAGCAAGAAAAGCAACATAAACTGTTTAAATAGAACCCTGCAAAAGTGCCTTAAAACAGATAAATTTGACATGCATACTGCAAACAGATTCCATGTACCATATTCCATAATGTTTACTAAAAAGTATATAAAATTTGGCAATCTGTGACACAAATCTGAAGTTCTTGAAAGTGTGAAGGCAAATGTTCCTGTGAAACCCAGAAACCAAGGTTGTTGTGAAGACGGTTTTATTTATGGATGCCTCTCTGCACTCAATGTGTCACTTGCTGTCTATAGAGATAAGGAGTAGTGTTGACATGTCAATCATAAGTGGTGTCGCCTTGAAAGACAAGGTGAGGCACCACCTCTAGGGACATTCTTTTGGAACTGTTGTTCAAGTTTGACATTTGATTGCAAGGTACTGCGAAAAATGAAAATACCTGAAAAAGTGAGAGATAAGGGATGGCATGTTGAATTCGATGTTTGTGAATATTTGGCCTCTGGTATGCATCTTATTCCTATGATAAACAGTACAAGGACAAAGAAGTTGAAACATGTAAAATAGAAAGAAATTAACAGAGAAAAACAGACAGAAAATGGGGGCGGGATAATAGCGAGTTGTTGCTGGCAGCATGGTCAGTCCATTCCCTGATATGAAAGTGCTGCCAAGAGGCAGTCAGAAAAAGTCAGTTTCCGCCAGATGAACTTAAAAGTACACTACTTCTATAAATAATAAACTCATTTCTACCTTGTGCATCATATTTTAATAAGACCTATTACAGACATAGGAAACATTCCAAGGTGTGTTTCATCATACAACAACAAATTGGTGCTAAAAGAGAACAAAATACCAAAACCAAATTTCGCCTTTGTCAGGATTAATTATTATACTGTTGTGTTGTGCTTTTTTTTATTTTTTATCTAAGATGCCTTTTTCTGTACTAATCTAAAATATTTGTCCACATTTATTTCAATCTCTAGAACATGTTGTTGTTTATATATTTTCTACTCTTTTCAATTACTGTTTGCGTATGCTGTCATTTGCTTAAGTCATGCTGGTCAAAAATAACTGTGGTCGTGTAAGCTTTAATGCCATTCCCTATAAAACTAAAAGTCCTCATTTCTTTCCTTGTGCCATTCCAACATACATGCTAAACTACATAAATAAAATAAACCAAGTGTTTTCATCAAGCGGATATTAAATTTCAAAACAACAAAATGTTTCTTTAAAGGTAATTTGCAAAGTTCTAGAAAAGTTGTTGCCAATAGCTTGTATGAAGAGGTTCATCTGGTTTTTGACCCCACCTCAGCACAGAAACTGCCCCAATAAAGCATTACAAACAACCTTCTTCTCCACTGCTGACTCGGGTTCCTTGTCCATTATTATCATTTTCAATGTGAGTGCAACCTTCAATACCATCGATTATTCCATCCTACTCATTAGACTAACCTCAGTTAGCATTTTTGATCCTCTTTGAGACACGTTCAAATCCAAATGTTTCTGGCCACACCCAGTTCATTCAAATTCAGCCTCTTTATTATACTTCCTTTCTCTGGATCACATCTTTTGTACATTTGGTACAGTATACATTTCTTTTTTTTCACTGACGGTACCGAGCTCTACCTATCCACCAAACCTACTGTAACTCCATACTTCCATGCATCGATCTCTTTGATCGTCTCAGTGAGCTTCATCACTGGCTTTCTAATAACTCCATACTTCCATGCATCGATCTGTTTGATCGTCTCAGTGAGCTTCATCACTGGCTTTCTAATAACTTTCTCAAAGTAAACAGTGAAAAAAATCAGAGCTCATTTTTGCTTGTAGAAAACACATTCCTTTTGAATCCGATTGCTTTCTTCTCCCAACTAAAACCTATTTCCTTTCACCTTCTCCTTATTCTTTCTTTGGAGTCCCATATCAGGAAGGATCTGTATGTTTCCACTTTTCCTGTCTCACTTCCTTTTCGCCGCCACCCCAGTCCACAGCCGTGTGACATCTCGGATGGACTACTGTAACTCTCTTCTCTTTGGTCCCTTATAAGTTCCTTTTCAAGTTACAGACGATTCAGAACTCGACTGCTCGTGTCAACACTCGAACCACTTCCTATAATCACATCACTCCCGCTCCGCAGCAGCTTTACTGGTTACTGGTTAGATCTCACAGCTTCATCAAAGTACTTCTACTTACTTTTAAAGCCTTTCGCAGTCTTGCCTCTCCAAATTTATCTGACCTTCTACGGTTCTCCATCCACATCTGCTCCCTCAGATCAGTCTCTTCCCTCTTCCTTCTCCCTGATCAACTCTGCCATTTAACTCTTCCAGTGCCCTGTGACCTGCACTGTGCAGGATCTTGGTCCTATATACTAAAATTTAAGCTTCGGTTTTGGGTTTTATATATTTGTCCTTGCGACTCCAGATAAATCAGTGCCTCATCAATCACGAACCTCACGGTGTTCATTTTCTCCACTAATTTAAAGAATGGCTAATCGAAATTAGAAACACTTTATTGGTTGTAAAAATCAAAAGTTTCACAGACATTCTGGTTTAATGTGGGCATATGAGCAAAAAGGAGTTTAACAAGAATATTAGTCCCATCATCCTGTTGACAGATATGGTACTACACTAAAAGATGAACGTATTCTGATGCTTTTAACACCTTTAACGTTAAAAAAGAAGTACTAGCTTTGATAATTCAAGGTAAAGATAATCTAGATGTAAAATTTTTATAAAGCCTTATGGATCCAACCTTAAGAGAGTTATAACACTCACTACAGTCATTATTTATTAAACAAAATATAACCTAAAATGGTGGTGGAGGTGTGAAAAAGTAAGCCTACACCCAGAACCGTACATCAATAAACAATAGGTATGAATCTAGTATTTATGTAGTCGTGAATCAGAGATACAATTTTTAGCCTTTTAATGATCTATTATGAATGATAAATCGATCAATGCTTTAATAATCGTAGAAACCTGTACTTTACAACATAAATGCCAAAATATGATGAATTTCATGCCATATTGTGAAATATCATGTTTTTAATAGACCAAACCACAAAATATTAAAGGGTTTAGTTTTTTGCCAATAAGCCATCTATCTATCTATCTATCTATCTATCTATCTATCTATCTATCTATCTATCTATCTATCTATCTATCTATCTATCTATCTATCTATCTATCTATCTATCTATCTATCTATCTATCTATCTATCTATCTATCTATCTATTTTACAGAAGTTTGATATTGGCCACTTCTGAAAACATAGTTGGCTTCATAATGTCGTTTAGATTTAATTTGGTTAATTGGTTCTAAGATTTTATCCCAAGAGTAGTTTTGACAACTGTTACAAGCCAAGTATTTGTGCACCCAACTTGAACTGTGGTAAAATGAACAGAACGATACTAAGGGGTTAACTAGATAAATGTAATTATTTTAAGTATGGATGGAGAGATTGTATCTGTTACATAAATTTGACACCTGTTAGACCAGCTTTGTTTAAATCTTTGTTTTCACAAAAGAGAATAATAGAAAAATTGAGTCTAATTGCTGGAATCATTAACTTCATTGGTGCTGGGGGAAAGTTGACAAGCAAGAAAGAAAAGGCCAGATGTTGAGATGAAATTTGAAGTTAGTTTAGTTCGTGTCTCTACAAAAACAGCTGGTGGTCTTTTAGTGGCGCTGTTTTTCATATCTGTCATGCTTTTCCCCCGGGGCTGTAGTTGTAATTGCCTGGACGTACCGAGGACAGGCAGATGAGCTTGGAAGCTTTATGTTTGGCTGCTTTGGAGCATAAGCTGCAATCACAGACATGACAGAGCCTGTGAACTCTTCACTGGCACTGTGCGAAGTGGGGTGGAAAAGTGTCTCTTTGAGTCCTTATTATATTTACAAAGTCTGAAAGAGATGTTGTCGACTATGGAAGGGCCATTTTTGTTTCTAATACATAGACACACACTAAGACACACCCACGCTACATTGTCTGTTTGGCAACACTATTGAATACAGAAAACTCTAAGCAGTTGTAAAGGAAGATGTGCAGGCCCGGCCCTAACCAATTTGGTTCCCTAGGAGAGATTTTAGGTAACACCCCCTCGCATTACAATAAAGTACTTACACTACTAGTGTGCAAATACTCAAGAGAAACAGGAAAGTAAAAAAAACGTTCACACAGAAAAAAATACCAGGATTTAAATAAAAGTAAGAAAATAGAAAAAGATGATCTTTCAGGTGGAGTTTTTGGTCCTAATTTTAATAACTTTAATTTTATTAACTTCATAACTACAACCCCCCTTTTCATTTGACTTGGTACAGCTTTACTCTCTTGGATTTGCTTGCAGCTAAGTAATTTACAACATCATCATATGACAACTGATTTGAGATCGCTGTTTATGCTTATGATGGAAGTCCACTGAGACGTTCTTGCATCATAGTAGGTCTCATGTAAGTTTTATTCAGTTTGAGCTTGGAGCAGCCACTGTAACAGAAAGAGTGGCAGAGATTCTCAAAGCAATCCACATATTGGGGTAAATTTCCGTCAGCTCATTCTCATGCAGGAAGGTTGAAAGTTCCATATTTGTTATATTCTTTGATGGGAATCTTGTGAAAATTTGCATTTCCCTTGGAAATTCTGCACCATCAATGTCCAACTGGCTGTCATGGGCCAGAGCAGTACATAGGGTTTGACACTTGCATAGCAGGTCCTCCTTTCCTAAGTTGGGGAAATCATGGAGCACACCAAAGGTGTAGTTCATCTCTTCAAGATTCGGAAATCTCATCAAAAGAAGAGATGGCAGTATCTACAACCACATTAAAAAATGTGTTTTTCCAGTGCATCTTGAATGGCTTCATTTGGAGACCAATAGGGAAAGTGTGTTTTTCCAGATGTGCTTGGTGCTGCTGTATCACTGCTGATTTGTGCAGCAGGAAGATTTTGCAACGGAGGGACTGAGAACAAGAAGAATATGTGAAACTTGTCTAATAATAAACAAATGATTTCAAGAATGAAAATATTATGAAATAATATAAATGAATAAAGAGATCCATGCATAATGTAGAGTACTGTGTACAATAGACAATACAATTTTTCAGATATACAAATTATATTAGTATTATAAAGGCTTGTGATAATTTCATTGCCATTATAGCGAAATGCTTATTAGCAGAATGCAAAAAGGAGGAATCAGTAAACTGCAGCATAATACACTAGCATATGGGAAAGCTAAAGCAATCCAAATGCAGATGGTAGAGTTGAAGTTGGAAAAATAGATGATTTATTGTAAGCTTGGATGATGAATACAGATACCCGGAAAACAACAGAGCCCTGGGAGCGAGTAATGGCGAGGTAACCATAGCTCTGTCTTTGTTGCAATTTTCCTGCTCTTCTTTTCCTCCCTTGGGCACTGGAAAGTTTGGGATACCTAGAGTTTTCTGACACAATAGATGAAAACTGTGTGGGAGGGTGGGAGGTGGGGGCGTACTATTTCCGCGTCGGGCTTATAAGTAAAGTACTACTATAAAGGCTTTAAAGTTTAATCTGGACTCATTCTTTTCTTAGAAGATAACATTGTTCCTAAATACGATAATAATGGCCATTAAAAATAGTTCAGCGATATTTAAAATTTCCGCGATTTCTGGCGCCCCTTTGGGATTAGTCATACCTATGTGCCACTAACCCAAATATCCCAAATGTATTTAGTTCCGATTTTATGTGAAAGATCAACAAAAATATTTGTGTGGCAAAACAAAACAAAAAAAAAAAAACAGAAGCACAGGAAACTTAAGGAAGATGATGCTTTGCTTTGCAAAGTAGTGTGCTGGAAAACTGACCATAAAAATCAAACCATAAATACAACACTGTTTGGATTTTTATTTGCAAAAAGAAAAAAATGCAATAATTTTCAAAACTTTTAAAAAGTGCTTGCATTTTGTCAGGAACAGAAGCCTTGACCTCCATGTTGCTGTCTTCTCTGTTTGAGTATAAAGAGACAGCAACTGCATTTTAAGAAAAGGCAAAACAAAAACACAGAATATATATAAAAAAATCTTTTAGGAATATCAATACACCGTATTTTTAGATGGGCACGAGTAACTTCAATGAACATGTTTTACCAAAAAAGCACGAGATGCACAAACGATCTGTGGTTTGTGTCAAACTGAGACTTCTGGTTTTGATTCAATCTATTCTCATGGTTTTAAGTTTGGCTCTGACCCACAACAGGGAAGCAACTCAGGAGACCAATAATCAGTTAAAGTGAATTTATTTACAATAATGAGACAATGAATACGTTCAGACGCGGCGTCTGGTCTGGACTCAGGAAACAACCGGAGCTCTGGAGAGGGACGGACAGGTTTTCCTTACTTGAGAATCGGTAGATGAACCTCCAGGTAGGGATGACCGGATCTGGAGGGCTCTGGTTGTTGAGTTGCTGTTGTGTTCTCAGAGTGGGGTGTACGCAGATGGATGAGCTTGCAGAGAAGGTTGCTAGAGCAATCCTCTCTTCAGACAGAAACAAGGGTGCCTGGTAAACTAAGGAGATCTCAAAGGGTGAAGAGGAGATCTTAAGTTCTTGGAGCCGGGTCTGTAAGAGATTGTCAGATTGAAACCTTGAGAAGCACAGGGACCAGCGAGACTGTCTAGGGTTGAGCAATTTAGTTGACTGTAAGTAGGAGAGATTTTTGTGGTCAGTCCATACCAGTACCAGGTGTTCAGCAACCTCCAACTAATGGTGCCACTCCTCCAAGGCTAGCTTAAAACATCAAACACTTAAGGAAAGTGTGTGATGTTTTCTGTTTTGTTAACTTTATTATGCTAGACCAGATCTCTGGAAAAAAATCAGAATGTCATCAAGATATACAAAAACAAACCCGTTAAGGAAGTCTCTGAGAACGTCGTTAAAGGCTTGGATGATGGATTGAGCATTACACAGTCCGAAAGCCAAAATCGACTAGGGCAGTGAATCGTAGCAACAGGAGAAGGGGCTGATTTGTTTCAATCTTCTGGTCCAACTGTCAGTAAGGTAAGTCAGGCACTGAGGAGTCAGTGGAGCACAAGGAAAGGCTGCAGTCTGGTTTCTTAATCGTTGATAGGTTCTGGATCTGTTGTAGATTGTTTGCTTGGATCACAAAGAGTGAGGAGATCTGACGAGGAGAAGTACCTTGGATGCACACACGAGAACGAGTTAGTAGGGACACCGGAGAAACAGGTAAGACTGCTTAAACAAAGCATGAAACTCAGGAGGAAAACGCTGAGAGGCTAGAAGTTACCATGCAAGGGTAACCACCAGGCACTGGACTACTGCAGCCCAGCTCCTCCTGTTCTCCACAGCTCCAGCGTGCAGCAAACTACAGAACACCCCTGGTGGAATGAAGAAGAACCACAACAACAAAACCAGCAGAACACCTCAATTTCCTGACAGTTGTTTTGTATTTTCTATCTGCTCAGCATGTTTCACCATTTGGAGGTCATGAAGATACAGTAAATACTATTTATTGTCAATGGAAGTACTTTAATTTGTTGTAACATGCACTACCCACGGTAAGTATAAGTTTCTTCAGTTTTATTTTAACTGAAATTTGTGGTTTTCTTTGCCAAATTTACTTATATTGTAATGTTTATATTTATCTGTATTAGTTATCAGATCTTATTGAATTTACAAAATTATCATTTTATTATGAGTAAAATCTTTGCTTTTACTTGGGTAAAAACATTTTATAGTAGTGTTACTCTGAAGTACAAGTTTTGGGCACTGCACGATCCTTACGTTTGGCCCATTTAGTATAGCTTGCTTTCTGAATCAAGGGAAAAGAGTGTGTTCAAAACATGGACATAAATAAAGAAAATAGAGTGAATTTGTAAATTATTTAACACACTCACAACTTACAATTTTTGGGCTAATGTGAATAGTTAACATGAATAGTTATATTTGATGAATAAGTAAATATCAAACTTTTTTCCCCCACAAATAATAGTTTTAACCAAATAAACACACTGGTCATTTAAAAATGGTTATTTCCAACAAAACGAAATACCCATATAACATTATTGTTCATATGAAATACAACCACTCAACAACAAATAAGAGTTAACTATATCGTTTTCACCCATTGTCCAGCCTTCCCTACAGCCTGATACACACAAGAGTGAAAATACATTTTTTTCTGTGATGCATTATATCAAAAGGTCAAACTGAAGAGGCGCTTTCCTTTTTTTGAATCCTCCACTTAAGTGTCTGCTTCAAGCTTTTAAAGTGTTTCATTCTTTTCAAGAGCACATCCATTAAAATCACTTAAACTATTAGAATTGAATAGATTATCTCTACATTATAAAACTGTCCAATTGTAGTTTGCCAGTTTCTCACCAAAACATGGCATCCAAAACATACTCAGTAGTCAGCTCTGTCCTAAGCTTCTTTCCATCAGAATAAAAATGGCTTTTCAGAATAGTAATATAATACTGGGAATATGAAGATGTAGTTTAATAGTAATAGAAGCTGAACAAGCTGAATACAATTGATGCCATCTTAATTTTGATTTCGAAGAGATTCTATTCATATCAAATAATAACAGCCATTCACTGACATAACAAAGCACGGTCAGTTAATAAAACTTTAATAATAGCTCAATGCAATATTCTTCAGTGCTCAAATAAGAGATGCATTTTAAATTCAAATAGAAGACATTTCATTTGAATGGACACCATCTACTATTAATAATATGTATATACTTGTATTATGATACACTTATCTTGTAGCAGCAGTAATATCAGATTTAGTTAACTTTGAATAAAGGGTTCGGTCTGTGCTCTCTGAGGTTGGTGATAGTGAATAAACTGCCTGTAAGCATCAATGGAACGTTATTGTGACAGTGTATGTGTATGGTTGTTGAAAGCTGGCTTTGATTATGTTAATGCACTCTTGCAGTATTCCTTGGTATTTACTATTTGCTAGTAGTTTTGTGACAAGCTACGTTCAGCCAAATACATAAAAAATGAGCGATGTGTAAGAAAAACCATATAAGGTGTAGCTTGGTTTTGATTAATCACACTTTTAAATCACCAACTGTTTTTGATTACATTTCTGGAGTTTACACTGTTTTTCCACTTGACGTGACAGTCAGGCTTTTTTCTTATATAAATATCATATTATTATGCATTTTCTAGTACGTTTTATGCATTGCATTGTTCCTTTTAAAATCAATGTGAAAAACACAATTTAGTAGTATGATACTTCAAGAATCTAAATAACAATAACATTTAATTGTTGTGAATTCATAACCTCAGAATCAATTGGCATGACAAACAGAAAAACCCTCTGAACAATAATAATTTATTGTAAAACCCCTTTCTGCTCAACTGAAATGAAATGCACATAAATAATACCACTCTGCAGCAGTGCTGCCGTCTCAATGCTTTATTCTAAGCAGCTGTTCAAATCTATAAAACCTTTCTTCATTTAAACTATGAGTGGACATTAACTCGTAGTGGATAGAATAAGTATACATTATGGCTTCTTTGTGACAAAGTGATTTCATGTTAAAAGAGGACCACAGTTAAGACGAGACACAGATACAAACCTATGTTATGAGTACAGACAGCTACACTTTTCCCAGGAATCTGGGTGGTTCGTTCTTTCTAATATTGTTTTTTTTTTAATGTTTACATTTTATTTATTAAGGAACCTTGAATTATATGTGTAATTAAAAAAGCTCTAAAAATAAAACTTACCAAAGACTCAAAGAAATATCCTATAAATATAAGAATAGATGTATGAGTGTTTTTTTATTTTTTATCTTTTTGTTATATGTAAACTAATAAACCTCATTATAAGAAATATTACAGACCAGCATCTTTTAACTTGTGGAAAAAATGTTTTTGTAACGATTGAGCGCTCCTTAAAAGGTTTTCATTTGATTAATTTGGATGTTTCATGATTTGTGTTTAGTTTTGGTTGTGGCACTGATATGTTTTGGTTCATGTTATTGGTTAGCCATCCATCCATCCATTATCCAGCCCGCTTATCCTTGTGGGGTCGCGGGGGTCTGCTGGTGCCTATCTCCAGCTCAAAATGGATGACAGGCGGTGGTAAACCCTGGACAGGTCGCCAGTCCATCGCAGGGCATCACAGAGGACAGACAGGACATGGTATAACGACTAAAGATGTTCACATACCATCTAGTATGATAAAAAAAAAAAACTTAATACATACAGTAAATGTAAATTAACACTTGTGAATAGTATTACTATCTGTATTTATTAGTTTGTAGTTTGGAATTCATACCCGGGCAAATTGTTAATTTGGTTATTAATGGTATTAACAGTTATTAATGTCTTTAGACATTTAGCTTATTTTACAAAGAATAGCACTTATTACTGAATGATTTTACTACAATTATTGAATGTAATTTGGTATATAAAAGTGGGTGATTTGTATTCCTTGAATCATTAAAGTTTTTAGTAAGATAAAAAACGTCTGCAAAAACACAACTTTATTTGAGAAAGTAGCTACAAACAAATTCCGATTTTAATTGTATCACGAATTTTTTACTTAAACAACAACAAAAAAAAAAAATAGAGCAAATACACAATTAGCTTGGATGTGTTGCCAAGATATTTCTGTTCTTGTAAGAAATGTAACTATTCATTATTCTGTAACAATGCATCCCTCTTTTAAAATGTAAAAATAACTAAATTGTTTGCTTTTTGCAGACTGTTTTGCTCCCTTGGGGAGCAGCTTGTGATTTCAAGATGACTCAAAACTACAGACAAACACAAAAACACAAGTGTTCAAAAGCAAACAGTGAAGCATCCCCCATAACTCTGTTGGATCTGAGGACAAAAATGACTCCATCTTGATCCAGATGAATTATTTTCAACACGATTTGGAAACTGGTGAATATTTAATAGCTGGCACAATTTTCAGGCGCATAGAGTAGCTAATGAGGAACAGTTAAAATCAAAGCTTTCTCAATGGAGGCAGAGACAAGGCACAATGCAAAGCTTTTTTTTTTTTTTTTTTTTTTT
>JAVLVB010000583.1:443742-466928 GCA_032876305.1 Orestias chungarensis | reverse complement strand
CTCCTCTCCCTCTTCCTCTCCCCACTGGCGTCCACCCTCCTAAATCCATGTCTTCCTCATTTCCTACCTCCATTTCCATCCGAACCATTCACATACCAGTTTATGCTCAATCCGCCTTTTCCGACTCCGATATATTTTTTGTTTTGTTTTTGCCGCCAAACTGTCTGCTTCCGTCTCCAAACTCTCCGGTCCAAGCCCCCCTCAGCCAATAAACAGACACTACGCATCGAGGTCCTGCTTAAACTATTTTTTCTCCTTCCAAATATTCTCTTTTACCCTTGTTCTATACATAGAATGTATTTTCTGCAAGTTTATTTAAGCTGTGACTTTAATATTGGAATAAACCAGCAAATTTAAGAATTTATTTAACTTTAAATGTGATTCACTGGGTTAATTCCGACAGAAAACTCTTAACCAGTTTGGATTATAAACTAAAACGTGACTGCATTAATTTATAATTGACTAGGGGGTTGTATAAAGTTTTTTATTTTGCACACTACAGTTACTATTTAATCAAAATTTTCTGCAGTCTTGGATTGCAATATTCACTACACTATTTTTTTTTCTCTACAGTTAAAATCTGTTAATATTTTAAGCCTATTCTGAACATGGTTATACACTATTGCGATCTGTCACTGAAAAGAAATCATGCTTTTTGTTTGCTTAGGTTTTTAAAAAGTCAGAAAAATTAGTAAACTGAAACACAGGCTAGATTTCACATGTAATTATAATTTATTGACCATCACCGTTTAAATTAGTCTTCAAAAGTATTACGTTTACACTCCCATGTAAACTTAAAACCTTTAGAATGCTGACTGTAATGTTACTTACAGTGGATTATGCCCGGGTTTCCCAAAGTGGAGGGTGTGAAATGACTTTGAGAACCATTAATGTGACCCTTGAGTTGTATAGAGGGCCAAATGGACAAATAAATAAATAAATATATATTCAAATGTCACAATAAATAACGTAATATACTATTTCAATTATGGAAATCATTTAAATTTCCCTTTAATTGTATAAATCCATGTAAAAAATATCTATTTTATTTCATATTTATTTGTAAGTAAGTAGAATAAAATACATGTATTTGTAGGGTGTCACCAATTAATAAAATATATATATTCATGGCCTAAAAAACTGAATAATTTATCTTAGCCTGCTTTGCTTAGCGTAGCTTAACTCTGAACAACTCTATATCATATGGCACCAGGAAGATATTCAATTTATCATCTTTAGGTCAACTTTTCTGAATACATTTAGGCCACACTCTGCAAACTACTGTTTACTTAAACGCTTTTGCTCCTTTGTGATTGCAGCACATTATCTCTTTAGTGTCACAGTCTGATTCATACGCGTGTTGCTTTTTCTTCTGGTTTCTGTTCTTCTTACTTTTATTAATAGTGACTATCAAAGAAATGCTACATTTCTTCCACCTACTGATATGGACTGAAAATTTAAACATGCCAATAGAAAGTCGCTTTGGATAAAAACGTCCGCTAAAGCATAAATGTAAATGTTAAAATTTGTGTTCATCTTTTTTAATTGGTCTAAATGCTAATCTGTGTGTGTGCTAAGAACAAAGCTATGGGCAGCTTCGGTTTGGGTGGCAATGTACATTGGCCAATCAGATTTTAAGTTTAGATAGTGCCACTTGGAGATATCATTGTGGCCACACCATGACATTTGCAATGACTGTTGCAACATAAATAAACTGAAATTAATCAAATAAAAGCATTTTCTCATCAGATGCAGACAGGAGGTTTCTTCCTGTGAAAGGAGGGTTTTCCACTCCACTGTCGCTACATGCATGCTCAGTATTAGGGATTGCTGGAAAGTCAATGACAACACAAGCCATTGTTTCAGTGTGCTGATTACGGAGGAGTGAATGCTGCAAGCCAATGATTCAATGCAATTTGATGGGTTTCCTTAGATTGCAGACTGTTTAAAACTGATTTGTTATGATGTATCTAAGATTTTAATTTATTTTCTTGTAAAGTGCCTTGAAACGACATCTGTTGTAAACTGGTGCATCTACATACATATGCTTATACACATATGTTTACTTACATACATTTTCTCTCTCTCTCTGTATGTATGTTTTTTGTTTAAAGTAAGATTTACCCAGTCAGGCTTATTTATATTTTGGACATGGTATAAGAGTTTACAAAAAATATCAGTCCACTTCAGAGTACTTTGGAAATCTGGCAGTTAAGGGGTGTGAAACAGTTTCATTGTTTGATACAGAAGATGAAAAGTGACAATAAGTAATACAGATAACACAGTTGTAACCAGTCTCTGCTCTGCTGGCTTGGTTAAGGTAACTTGTCTGGGGCAAACAGCATCTATCCTTCACCTTAAGAGACAAAATATTGCATCACACTTATTTCTTGAGAATACCTTGAAGTCTTAGATTATAATTACACCTGCACATGAGTTCTCAAATACCTTTTAAAACTACTATTCCATTAGAAACCTTTTCCACAAGTTGTACGTAGGAAAGGCTACTTGTAAGTGTGAATTCTCAAGTGAATATGCCAACAACCTTTTCTATTGAAACATTTTCCACAGGTCATACATCAAAAAAATCTTCTCGCCTGTGTGACTTTTCATGTGGCTTTTCAAACTATTTCTTTGAATGAAAGACTTTCTGCAGATTAAACATGAGACAAGATTTTCACCAGTGTGAGTTCTCATGTGGCTATTCGAAATTACTTTTCCATTTAAACCTTTTCTGCAAATTACACATGAGAAAGGCATCTCAACCCTGTGTATGTTTTCATGTAGCCATTCAAATCAGTTTTTACACAGAAACCTTTTCCACAGGTTATACACGAGAAAAGCCTTTGTCCTGTATAAACTGCAAGATGAGCAGATAAATGAAGTCTTTGACTAAACCTCTTTCCACAGGTTGTACAACAAGAAAGGCTTCTCACCTGTGTGACTTCTCATGTGGATATACAAACTACATTTTCTTATACAATCTTTTTCAAATGCTGTACACAAGAAAGACTTCTCTTCTGTATGTGCTTGCAGATCAGCAGATAAGTGACGTCTTTGACCAAAACTCTTCCCCAATGTCATATATGAGCAAGGCTTCTCTCCTTTGTGAGATCGCATGTTAGTAGTTAGATGATCAGTGCGTTTAAACTTTTTTCCAACAGACTTTGCACTGTTTACATATTTTATCTTTGTGAATTTTCTTATCCCTCATCGCTACCTCTACATCACCACTTTGACCGCTGGTTTTCTGATCTACCATCTCTTGCGGTTTGTCTCGCATGGATCCTGAGGATTCATGAGTCCTTATTTCCTTATGATGCTCGGCTTTAGAGGGGTTCTGAAAGAGGATTTGGTTTCCATTGAGTTCAGCTTGTTAGTGTTGTGTTAGTCAAGACGTCATCTAAATGTTTCAGCCCCAGCTTTTACCTCACAATCTTCTTCCTTCATTTGATGCAATTTAGGTTAATTTCACTTTTCTTTGCTTTGAAAAGATCCAGAATCTATTCCAACTAAGGTATACATCTCTTGCTTTAATATTTGGTCTTTTAACTATACAGTCTGCAGAGGTTCTGATCTATGCTTCTTCTTTTGCTTGTGTTATATCTAGGTTACATGCTCTCCCTGTGAGGTTTTAAGATCACATTTTCCTCAAGCCCAGAAAAGTTATCTCTCTGATAACATGACGAGCAAGAACATCTTTCTTAATATTCATCAAGATGTTGCTGAAACTCTGAAAAAAGGTGAGAGAGAAAAAATATATAATGGAATATAGCAGAATAATTTCAGACTTAATAAAAATACATTAGAACAATAGCATTAATGAAATCTAGTTGCAAACATGTCACTAAAATTGGTCCTGCTTTTGTGAGTAACTTTGCCAAATCAAATTTTGGACTCCACAGTTTTCTTTGATTCTCTGTCTGATCGGATCAGTGATGTGCTTAGTCGCATGCTGTTATTCAACTAATAGTTACATAGGGAAATCTCCTGAAAACAATATGGCATACACTGATGATAAAGACGTTTTTGGAAAAAAAAACTGGTTTGATCCAGAGAGTTGGCATCTATCTCAGTTTGGATGGAGTAGCTTTCCTTTGTAGAACTATAGGCGAATTTATTGGTCTCCCAACAAGCAGACAACCTATGGTCCTTGAAGCAAAGTCGTAGTTTAACAAACCTCTCTTAAGCTTCTTCACGGTTACCCACACATTATCCAATTGAAGTAAGTTTCTAGCCAATGCCTAAAATCATCTACATCTGCAGTCATACTTTAGACCTTGTGGTGACATATGGCAATGATTGTAAAGAAATGATAGGACTTCTACATAATCCTGTGTTGTCTATTTTCTAATCAAATTTAAGTTTATTTTAACAGAGTACTCCAAACCTGAGAGAAAATCTGATTATAGTAGACCTCTATCAAACAGTGCTGTGATAATTAATTTGCTCAATATTTCAGAGAAACAAAGCAGCGGAGAGCAATTTTACCTCTAGTGCTTTACAAATCGCTGAGCTAGTTCATATTTTTACTTATTTAAATCCAGCAACTCTGGCACCTCCCAGTAGTCCTACAAAAGTTTGCAAAAGTATACAACTCACTCTCAGAAACCACCGAAGCTAGGAGAAATTTGGGCCAAGTGTACCCTCATTCAAGCTCAACCTGTATGGTGTGCTTGTTAAGACTTTAAAGTTAACTCAACAGAGTTCTCAGAACTTCATAGTATATCTTTAAAAAGGAAGGCAACTGTCATACTAGGCTATCTCCTTAGTTTAATTTGTAAATGCGTAACTTAAAGCATAACAAAAACACTACACTTTGGCATTTAGTTAAGAACTATTGTTTTTTCAAAAATTATTTATTCCATTCTAGACCTTATATTATAATGCTGGCAGTGTTAGTTTTGTACCATACTATACAATACCATACCTTAACATACCAACTTTATTTGTAAAAGACTCTATACACACACAGGACCAAAGTGCTGTACACAGTCATTAAAATACAATAGAATTAGAATAGAATAGAATATTTAAAAATTGAGTGGCAATTTTGAGTATGCAGTCAAAAAAAAAGTACAACATAAAGTCCAAAAGGGGAGTAAGAGTAAGCATAGCTTATTTTAATCCTACACCTAATTCACAATGATTATATCTGCACACATACATATCTACATTCTGTATATACACATGCATACACACGTATAGAATGCCTACCAACCTACATGTATACACATGTATAGAATACCTACCTACCTACCTACCTACGTACCTACCTACATACATGCATGTATGCATACACAAATCTCTCTTCACATTAGTCATACACTACAATATATTTTAAATTAGACAATGAGAAGAATTTTATCATAAACACACTACAAATACAGAGGTTTGTTTTTCTCGTCAATTTCATACCATGTTATTAACATTGTTGGTATAGCTGTAATAAAGAGTTCTTATACATTTTTTTGAACCGATTTATAGAAGCACATTTTTTTTATACTCATCTCGCACAGCCATGCTCATTTGCCTTAAAGTTGTTAGTACTTTTACAGCTTTAAATTTCATTCCACTCTTAAGCCATTGTGATCATCTCCATCTTTAAATATATTGAAAATGTTGTAAGGAATTAAATGTTTTTTTGCTTTATACACCATAAATTATGTTTTAAATTTGACCAGGTCAATCAACTTCAATACTTTTGCATTGAAAAACAAAGAATATTTGTAAGTTTTTAAAAATTTACATTATACATATTTTCAGGGCTCTTTTCTGAAGTAGGGGCTTTAGAGTAGTTTTGTATATATTTCCACAAATTTCCACACAGTGAGAAAGATATGGTAAAACTAGAGAGTAAAATAATGTCAATTGTGACTTGATATCTAGAATATTTTTAGTTTTCTAATAATTGCAATGTTTTTTGAAATGTTTGATACTATGTAGCTTACATGAGGTTTCCAGCCCATTTTGTGGTCCATGACAAAACCAAGGAATGTATGTTCATATTTTTATTTTACACAATTTTTTTTAAATTTATATTTGCATATTGGATTTAAATTTAGGATTTCCGAACCAAATCACTTTTGTTTTGTTCACATTCAGTAATAATTTGTTGTGATCAAACCAGCTTTTTAAAATATTTATTTCTGTTGTTATTGTTTCTATAATTTGTTTTTCACTTTTGCCAGAGCACAGAATTGTAGTGTCATCTGCAAAAAAAAAAAGAATTTCAAAGTTTTAGAAATTTTGCAAATATCATTTATATATAAAAATAAACAATAGTGGTCTTAACACTAATCCTTGTGGGCCTCTACAATGAGGATTTTTGTTCACCAATCTGTACAAACTGAGAACTGTTCTGTAAATAATTTCTCACCCAATGAATTCAAACTCCTTTTATACCATATCTCTCTAGTTTATTGATCAATATTTCATGGTCTATTGTGTCATAGGCTTTATTTAAATCAACAAATATACCCGCCACAAGATATTTTGAATCTAAATTACAATTTGTAATTTCTTCTGTAAGTTCTAATAGAGCAAGGAATGCTGATCTTCCAGATCTAAAACCTTATTGGCTATTAGTCAGTATTAAATTTTTTTCTATGAAGTCCATTAATCTTTCAGCAAACAGTCTTTCTAGAACTTTTGAGAAACAAAGTGAAATTGGCCTATAGTTTATAAATACATGTCTATCACCAGTTTTGTATAGTGGGATTACTTTTGCATTTTCATTTTACCAGGGAATTTTCCAGTTTTAAATGAAAGATTACAAATTTAAGATAATGGTTTAGCAATTACATTGATTATTTAGCAATTGACATCTTTATCATTCCAATCATGTGACACATGTAGCCACACACCTATTTTCTAGTCTGTGATGTCAGGAGAGTAACGACATTTCACCTCTCAATATGTCTGGTTATGTATTGGGAATTGAGAATAAAGATGACTTTGACATCCATTAATAAATCCTTACATGTTTGAGCTAAGAACAAAGTGATTGAGAACTCTGGTGGGTTTGGCCCTTAGCTGCCACTGTGGCAGCACCACTAAAATAATGTTGTAATGTTTATACATACCTTAACCTTGCTGTAATAATTTGACCATAAGTCCTATTTATCCTGGAAAAACAGCATGCTTCTGTATAAAAGGACCCTTTCCCAAACCAGATCTGCATATTTTACATTATTAAGAGAGGAGAATAAGAAAAATCCTAGGTTTCTTTTTAATACAGTTGCCAATCTTACGAGAAATGAAAACTCTGTTGTTCCACCCCAGTCAGTACACCTTTTAGCTGTACTGACTTTATGGAATTCTTTATTGATAAAATTAAATGTATTAAAACTAAAATCGATGGCATCCTCCCAAACATAACTACTACCTCCGTAAGCGAGGAGGCACTAAATGTGGCTCTGGAGCCTAATCTCTGTTTGAAGTGTTTTGTTCCAGTTGAGCCTTTCTAAGCTTTCAAAAATATTGTCTTCATCAAAGCCTTCATCTTGTATGTTGGATCCAATCCCAACCAAACTGTTTAAAGTGTTTCCTATTATTATTATTACCCCCATTTTGGATATGATTAATTTGTAAGTAGTGAATAGCTACGTACCAGAGGCTCTTAAGGTAGCTGTAATAAAACCCTCACTTAAGACAATTCTTGATCAAGAAGACTTAATAAATTACAGACCCATGTCTTATCTTCCTTTTTTATGTAAAATCCTTGAAAAAAGATTGCTGCTAAACAACTGAGAGAGCATTTGAGGAATAATAACCTATTTGAACAATTTCAGACAGGTTTCAGAGCTCCTCATAACACTGAGACAGCTCTTCTTAAAGTCATCAATGATATTCTCATGGCCTTAGACAATGGACTTGTGTCTCTTCTAGTTCTGTTAGATCTCAGAGCAGCTTTTGACACAGTCGATCACAATATCTTCATAGAAATGCTCGAACGGATTGTAGGGATCAGCACTAGGCTGGTTTAAATCGTATTTGTCTGAGATATCCCAGTTTGTTCATCTAAAAAAAAATCTTGTGAGGTTACTTGCGGAGTGCCACAGGTAGGCCTGTTGCAATTAACGATAAATCAATTAATCGTACAATAATTTAATGAGTTTGATCATTTTCACTTATCGGCTTTATCGTTTTTACCAGCCTTTTCCTATTTCGACACTGGATGACAAAAAGACTCCGGTGCTCTCCACTCGCCCCTCTCTTTCTCATTTCCTCAGCGCTAGGGAGGAGTTAACTAATAAATCAGGGCAGTGCGCTATTTTGTACTCTTCCAGCGTTTTAGCTCAATTAGCATTCTTAAGAAATACTAGCGTATATTGGGACAAACCTCAAAATATAACTGGTTACAAAGTTGGGAGCATTTCGGAGCATTTTCGAGGCGAACCACTGGACTTTAACAAGCCGTTGTTCTGTCGAGTCAGTCTTCAAGTTCCCCAAAGTCCACTATCAGTGAAGCAATTAATTGACAGGAAATATACAAAAAGGACGACGCAAAGTGGTGTGCGCTCACAGACAGTGTAGTTCGCTTAATTGCTACAGAAATGCTGCCCTTTAATATTATTAAAAAGCCGTCATTTCGAAAAATGTTGAAAACGTTTGACAGACAATACGAAATCCCTGGGAAAACATACATATCACAAACGACAGTTGGCATACATCACTTTTTTGGTTGGATGTAGTTTTTATTTCCATTTTGTTTTAATGTTTAGTTTTTATTCAAGTGCATTTTTTGTTAACAGACACCAAGAGTCCATTTATTTATTGTTTTTGTGGTTTTATTTTATTTACCAGTTTCAGATTTAAGTGTTCATTTGAAAATAAAGTTTATTGATCTTTGACAGGACAATAATTTCTGAGATCATTAATCGCTCAGAAAAATGTGTTATCGTGACAGGGTTTCCATACTTGGCCAAATTCTATTTACTATATACATGCTCCCTATTGGTAAAATCATCAGACAGCATGGTGTTAATTTCCAATGTTATACTGATGATACACAACAATTAATCCATAAATACTGATGAATCTAGTCAGTTTGATAGATTACAGGCATGTCTAGAAAACATAAAAATGTAGATAACTTTAAACGTTCTGCTCTTGAACTCTGAAAAGACAGAAGTTGTTATCTTTGGATCAGAGGCTCTAAAAATGAAACTGCTTAGTCAACCCCTTGAACTGGATAGCATCAAATTGGCCTCTGGTAACAATGTAAAGAACCTTGGGGTTATTTTTGATCAGGATTTGTCTTTCAAGTACCGTATAAAACAGGTCTCTAAGATTTCCTTCTGATGAAACTGAAAAAGAGAAATCATATCTCCCCTATTTGAACTTCCCTTCATTGACTCCCTGTAAAACTTCTTGTGCTTGATGGGCATGTCACCGCCATGGACTACCAAACCATTCTGGAGGACCATATGCATCCAATCGTTCAAACATTGTATCCTGAAGGCGGGGCTGTTTATCAGGATGACAACACACCAATACCCACAGCAAGACTGGTGAAAGATTAGTTTGATGAACATGAAACTGAAGTTGAATATCTCTCATGACCTGCACAGTCAACAGATCTAAATATTATTGAGCCACTTAGGGGTATTTTGGAGAAGGGAATCAGGAGATGTTTTCCTCCACTGACAATGATATGATGATCTCTAGTTGCTAACCTGTCTCTTCTCTCCCCAGTTATCCTCTCATGTTTGCAAACCTAGGTATCTTCTCAAGACCACAGCACAGCTGCAGACGCCAGCCACTCCCTGGACCTCTCTACCTCTCTGGGTTCGTCTATCCCTTCAGTCCGCCCCCCAGCCACACCTGACAGCCTTAATCTGCTCCTTAACACCACAAACCAGAAAACCCAAATCCAGTCATCTCTCCCTGGCAGTCACAGTCTTCAAGTCAAGTAAGACCACAACCCTACAATCATTCATCCAAACGTTAAGACGGATTTTATTGATCCGGAAGGAATTTGTGGTGCCAGAGTATACAGAGTACAATACAACCCGACACAAAAGACACCCCAGAATACAACACAATCTCCATGGAACAATAAGTAAATACAGTGCAACTACTCAAAGTACTAGAACATCAAAATGCAAGCCACAAGTTTTAACATAGTCCAGTACGTAGGTACTAAGTACTGATTAAACGCCGTGTAGCACTAAGTACACGCAGGTTAGTGGTCAATAGGGTGTGAATAGGGTGGTCAATAGGGTGTAGTCTTACTGTAAAAGTGACTAAGTCTCCTCTTCAAAGGGGCCAGAAAGATTTAAAGTACAATTGTTATTGTTAAAGTGATCCATGGGACCCATGTAAAGTGTCTTAAATGTTGGAATTTTCAGAGCCAGGAGGAAATGTCGGCATTAGAGTATCCAGTTGGTAATCATCCATCCTGCAGATGTAGGAGGAATTGTACAGTCTGTTGCCACAGGTAAGAATGACCTCCTGTGGTGTGCAGTGGTGATTCTCGGTGGTCTAAGTCTCCGATTGAAGGTGGTCTGACAGGCATTGTGGCATGCAGGGGGTCGGAGGGGTTTTCCCTGATGCTGAACAGCTTCCTCCTCTCTGAAACCTCCCCATCAGACTCCAGCTCCAGGGGCCAGGACAAAGCCAGCTCTCCTGATGGGCTTATTTAGTCTGTTGGTCTCGGCCGCAGAGCGTCCACCTGCATGTCTGGGAGTTTGTTGCTGAGGAGAGCTGGTCGGAAGGTGTCGAACGCACTAGAGAAGTCAAAGAACATGATTCTCACTGTGCACACAGAAAACTTACTTTACATATAAACAATTTCATATTTGACCCAGATTGTGGGCATTCTGGGGTTTTCGTGTCTTTTTAGAGAAGTCTCTTCAACACTGTGGAAAACTGCAGCATCAGATCTTATCACAGGCTGCAGTTGCCAGAAAACCAAGATAAAAGGTCTGCGCACAGCGGACGCCTAATTTTACCTCTGTCAAACTGAAGGCAGAAGGTTATTAAGATTAAAGGTTATTAAGATTAAAGATTAAATCAACTTTATTTGCCAGGTACATACAGGACATACTAGGAATTTGTTTTGGTGTAATTACACTGTGGCAGCCATTTGCGGCGCCAAACTGGTGTAATCACACCGAGGCAGCCATTTGCGGTGCCAGGTAGGCAGTAGCGCAATGCCATGGATTTGAACCCATGACTTTCCAATTGGAAGTCAGGCAACATACCACTTGAGCTATCCAGCCATTTTTATTATGTTATGTTATGTGAGACTTTAGACTCAAGACATAGAACCTTATGGTGATTGTGTGCATGAAGGTTGTTTTGTCTGACAACAGTTTTGTCTGTATTGTGCCATGTTGGATCAGGAAATACATTTGAAGTTTGGTGTCACGAGAGACCTGTTGAATGCAGACACAACTACTCATTCATATCTCAAAAGTTTTTTAATGGGTTTGATGAAAACATCTGCTATATTCAGCCTATTTAAAATGTTTTGGATCTTGATGTGGCCCGGGGTGAAAATTTGTTTTTACTAACAACTTCACCCACAAGTATGAAGCTCTGAGGAGCTAATACGTTGATGATTGATTTTTTCAACAGGTGATGCTAATCCAGGAGAAGGACAGTGGGATGCTGTGTTTCTAGAAAATGCAGCTAATTAACAAGCATTCAAATGTTCTCCTATAGGTGGAAGCCGCGGAAACAACATCAAACTGTGTGGAATTTTGCTGATTAATCATAGCCTGGATCTATGAAACCTTGTGTGCCCCGACCAAAATACACAAAATCTGATGACTCTTGAACATCACTGACCTTACCATGACAAAAAGACACCTCTCTAGACTGGACTAGCTCAACAAATTACGTGTTTAAGTCGGACCCCATCAGGCAGAATATATTTTGGAAAAAGACCACCTTGGTGGACACAAAAGAAGAGAAGCATTGAAAATAGACCTAGTTGATACAAAAAAGGTTTATCATGAAACCATTTTTGTTTGTCTGTTTTAAAAGTATAAAGGAAATATAATGTTCAATTTTTTTGCAAATGAATTAGCTCTGATAGAAAAGAACATTTCTTAAAAATACTTTAAAACAAGTATTTAACCAATGATTTTGGGTAAAGACAGTAAAATAGAGACTGTTCAAAGATTTTTTAAGCATTCAAAACAAAAGATCGGCTAATGTAAACATTCTGAAGACAGTTGATAAAAGGTTGGGGATTTTCATTTTGGTGGGAAGGCTGATGGCCCATGGCAGCCTCACTTCTGTCAGACGGCCACAGAAAAGCTGCAACCACAATCCAGCAACTTTACATAATCAGTTTGTGAATGGTAACGACTGATTTCACTATAAAGCATCTTCGAGGGCCATTAAAAGCGCTACTAAAGGTTTGATGTTCATTTGTAAACGTACATCTAGAGTTTTTACCAAATCACATAAAGATAGCAACGGTTCTACCTGTATTGAAAATGCCGATAAAAGAAAATTCATATACCTGTTTTCCATTTATGACTAACTTAAAATTTCACATATCTTCTACCAAATAAAAATCTCTTAGAAGAATAAGTAAACCCACAGGGATTAAACATAAGATTTTAAAGAAATGCAATCTGCTACACATGAGGTAATGCAGATAATACAGAAAGTCAAATGGGCTTTGGATAAATAACATTAGGGATCTCTAAAATAACAGTAAATAAAACTATCTTTGAGACAAATTCTTATATTAAGCAAATTTACCTGCCAGTAAAGTTAGACGAACTTACTTAAGTTTTCCTGAAAATAAGAAAACAGTGGTTTTGGAATTTCAAGCAATAGGTGGTTAAAATTATATATTTCATTATAATTCTAAACTAAATATGGGCCCATATATTTCTTATTTTTGAGAATTATTTCTTTTAATTGGCAGGACAAACTTATGAGATGGACTCAGAGCATGCAAAAAACCTTTTAAGTGAATAACCCTTATACAAAGGTGTGGCTTTTTCTTGAGAGTGGTACTAGCAGTTACTATTACAACCATTTTTGTTTATACTATGGTGACAGGTGTAACAAGATGGGTATCATTCATTATATTTATGTACACTCTGCTGATAACTTCTTAACTGTTGTACACATCTGAAAACATTGTCTGTGCTCGATCTCACCGTGGGCTTTCATTAAATCAAAAACAGTAGGTTGGCAAAAGTTGCGGGTGAGTGCCTAATATCTACTGCTTCCTTATTCTGAATTTCTGTAAGAGATTGTGTGCGTTAAACATGCGCTAATTGCATCGTCAATCTCCCGTCTATTGGATCTTCCTCTGTCAGAAGGAATAGGCAAACTTCAGGTGGTGAAGCTGTGAGACTCTCAAACACATGCAATGACAATTACAAATGACAAAAAAAGTTTCTCATTTAACCGGCACTGTTCACTTTAATATCACACTTTAAAATGTCATTTTAATATGTCACTTTATTAACCATCCATGCTGCTACAGCAAATTTTCCACTCTAAATTTTCATTGCTGTTATGTCCGAAGTCCCATATTGTAGATTTTGTGTAGTCAAAATCCTATTCTTCTATATTTCTTTATATTTTATTATATTATTTTGTAGCTATTTTAAAATTGCTCTCAGGGTGTAAACTGGACCGTGGGATTAAAATTTCGTTCCACCTCATGTACCACATGTGATGTGATGACAAATAAAATTCCTTGAATCCAGGGAAGCAACTAGTATTCCTGGAGTCCTTCCCAGCTTTATAAAACATGCTGTCATGGTTTTTTTTAAACCTCTGACCCACATAGAGGATGTTCCCAGACAGATTTTAGACATCAGATTTTTCCTTATCAAAAAGCATTAGTGAAGTCCTGATTATTGAAAACCGCAGCTGCTTGAAGACATTTTGCTTTCAGCAATACTGAAATACAGTAGCTTCGGATAATAATTAACAATGTAAATTATTTGATTTTGACCAAAACTTAATTGCCCAGAAACCATTCAGTTCACCAGCAATTCTCCCACTTGTGTAATCACGTTATTTTTAGATAAAAGTAAGAAAAACTATAAAGAACATCTGTGTGAAATGATCCATTAGGCCTTACTGTTGCAGTTTCCTTCCTAAGAAAAACTTCCAGCTAGATTGTTATAGATTTCGATGCCCAAAATAACATGCTATTGAGTTAATAAAATAGATTGGAAAAAGCTAAAATATTCAAACCTCCATAAGAGTATGTAATTAGAATGAAGCCTATTTTTATGCCACACGTTTAAAGAAATGTTAAAGTAATGATTTTACAGAATATGATTCAAATCTGTTAATGTACATCAACATAATTTAATGAAGAATTAATACCACAAAACCAAGACTGGTAAAACCTTTTTTAGGTATCAGATTCATGCTTTTATTTAATATTCCTAATCAGATTTTACATCAAACATCATTTTGACTACAACCTGTAGAAAACCAAAACATTTATTGAAAAAATTTTCAATTCTTCTTCACTGGGAAATCAGCCCATAACCAGGCATTAATGTTTGAGTTTTTTTTTATTTTACTAAAAAGTAATAGAGAAAGACCAACAAAAAGAACTAGTACTATATAATAATAAAAAAAAATTTATAGTCTGCTTAAGATGCATATCCTCACAAAGTAAAACTAAGATTAAGGCATAAAACCACCCAAAAGTTTATAAAACATAACGGAACACAAGTTCCACAAATTATTTGGAAAGCCTTCAAAAAATGTAAAAAATAAACAAAAGAATAATTTGATGTCCACATAAGAAGTCCCATTGTTGACTACTAATTTGAAGTCTATATTAACCCTTTCACTTGTCTATCAAAAAACAAGAGAATGTGACATATGTATAGCTACTTTGCTAAGGAGACTGTTTCCCAGCTGCCCACAGGAGTAGGCCTAAGTGACTGGTGAAAGGGAAGCTGGATCCTCTCTACATAGGATAATGTCCTCCTAATCATTACCAAGAACAAATAGAAGGTAATGGATTAATTAACAGACGGATGTATTAAGTGAAGGGAAATTAGTCATTTAAACATTCCCGGCTGCAAAATTTTTGCTTCACAACTCTGTTCAATTATTTTTTAATACAGCAGCACGGAAAAGAAATTGCAATAAATGTCATGGTTATAGCAACCAAAAGCATGGAGTGGCTAATGCTATCAATAATTAAGCCGTCTAACACCTAAAGGTTGTTGCCAAACTAAATGGTTCTGTCCAAAATCATTGTCCAGACACCTTTTCGTGAATTCTCATATGTCTTTTCAAACATTTTTCCCCATTAAAAGCTTTCCCACAGGTTACACAGGAAAAAGGCTTCTCACCTGTGTGACTCTTCACATGAAAATCTAAACTATTTTTCCATTTAAAACCTTTCCCACAGGTTATACATGAGAAAAGTTTCTTATCAGTGTGACTTCTCATATGACTATGTAAACTACTTCTGCAAATAAAACGTTTTCTACAAGTTATGCAAGGGTAAGGTTTGTCACTGGTGTGACTTCTCATGTGGATATCAAAACAATGTTTCTTGGTGAAAACTTTACCACAGGTTATACAAGTGAAACCCTTCTCTACAGGGCAAGTTTTCATGTGGATTTTTAGACTACTTCTCCACCTGAAACCTTTGCTACAGGTCAAGCATAAGAAAGGCTTTTCACCTGTGTGAATTCTCATGTGGACATCAAAACAATGCTTTGTGGTGAAAATTTTACCACAGGTTTTACAAGTGAAAGAATTCTCTCCTGTGTGACTTCTCATGTGAATTTTCAAACTACTTTTCCACTTGAAAACTTTACCACAGGTTACACAAGGGAAAGCATTTTCTCCTGTGTGAGTTTTCACATGGTTTTTCAGACTACTACTCCATTTGAAACCTTTGCTACAGATCATGCATAAGAACGGCTTTTCACCAGTGTGAATTCTCATGTGGACATCAAAACAATGCTTTGTGGTGAAAATTTTACCACAGGTTATACAAGTGAAAGAATTCTCTCCCGTGTGACTTCTCATGTGGATTTTCAAACTGCTTTTCCACTTGAAAACTTTACCACAAGTTACACAAGGGAAAGCATTCTCTTCTGTGTGAGTTTTCATGTGGATTTTCAGACTACTACTCCATTTGAAACTTTTGCTACAGATTGTGCATAAGAAAGGCTTTTCATCAGTGTGAATTCTCATGTGGACATTCAAACTCTTTTTCCACTTGAAAACTTTACCACAGGTTTTACAAGGGAAATCATTCTCTTCTGTGTGAGTTTTCATGTGGATTTTCAGACTACTACTCCATTTGAAACTTTTGCTACAGGTTTTGCATGAGAAAGGTTTTTCACCAGTGTGACTTCTCACGTGGACATCAAAACAATATTTTGTGGTGAAAACTTTACCACAGGTCATGCAAGAGAAAGTGTTTTCTCCTGTGTGACCTCTCATGTGGATTTTCAAATTACGTTTACATTTGAAACCTTTCCTACAGGATGAACATGTGAAAGGCCTCTCACTTGTATGAGTTCTCATATGGCTTCTCAAACTACTGCTGCTACTGAAAACCTTTCCACAAGTTAGACATAAGAAAGGTTTCTCACCTGTGTGACTTCTCATGTGGACATTTAACCTACTTTTTTCACTGAAACCTTTTCCACATGTTGAACATAAGAAAGGCTTCTCACCTGTGTGAGTTCTCATGTGAACATTCAATGTACTTTTTTCGCTGAAGCCTCTTCCACATGTTGCACATAAAAACGGCTTCTCACCTGTGTGAGTTCTGGTGTGGTTATTACAATATGTTTTCCATTTGAAACCTTTTCCACAAGATTTACATGAGAAACCCTTTTCCTCTGTGTGAGTTTTCATGTGAGTATTCAAATTACTTTTTACAGAAAAGGTTTGTCCACAAGTTATACATAAAAAAGGTTTCTCACCTGTGTGGGTTCTTATGTGGATATACAATTGATTGTTTGTTCTGAAACCTTTACCACAGCTTGAACATGGGAAGGGCTTCTCACTTGTGTGAGTTCTCATGTGGCTATTCAAACAAGTTTTCACTTTGAAACCTTTCCCACATATTCTACACGAGAAACGCTTTTCATCTGAATGAGTTCTCATGTGGTCAGTCAAATAACGTTTCACAGAAAAAGCCTGTCCGCAGGTTACACATAAGAAAGGCTTCTCACCTGTGTGACTTCTCATGTGGTCATACAAATTATTTTTTCTACTGAATTCTTTACCACAGGTTATACATGAAAAAGGCTTTCTATCTATGTGTGTACTCATGTGGATATCCAAGTAGGTTTTCAATCGGAAACCTTTTCCACAGGTTGAACATGGGAAAGGCTTCTCACATGTGCGAGTTCTCATGTGGCTATTCAAATGAGCTTTCAATTTGAAACCTTTCCCACAGGTTTTACATGAGAAACTCTTTTCATCTGTGTGAGTTTTCATGTGATTATTCAAATTGCTTTTAACAGAAAACGTTTTCCCACAGGTTATACATAAATACGGCTTCTCACCAGTGTGACTTCTCTTGTGGATATACAAATTACATTTTCTACCAAAACCTTTTCCACAGGTTATGCATAAAAAAGGTTTCTCACCTGTGTGAGTTCTCATGTGGATATACAATTCACTTTTTCTTCTGCAACCTTTTCCACAGATTGTACATAGGAATGACTTCTCACTTGTGTGAGTTCCCATGTGGCTCTTGAAACTCTTATTCCACTTGAAAAATTTTCCACAGGTTATACAAGAGAAACGCTTCTCACCTGTGTGCGTTTCCAAGTGATCTCTTAAATTGTCACAATTTTCAAAACGTTTCCAACAGAATTTGCACTGTTTACATTTTTCTCCATTGTGAATTCCCTTGTCCTTCAACTCCACGTCTATACGATCACTGTGACCTCTGGTTTTATGTTCTCTTTTTTGTTGCTGTTCATCTCCTGCGGATTCAGTAGTCCTAATTTTCTGATGAGGCTCTGATCTTGGGACATTCTGAAAAAGGATTTGGTTTCTATGAAATTCAGTTTGTTGGTGGTCTGTGTCATAAGAAGCTGTTAGGACTAAGTTATCAGTCTCATGCTTTAGGAAATCATGGACAATATCATCATCCTCTTTCTTTACCAACAGCTCAGCTACTGATCCATGGTCTTTCTTCATTTGACTAGGTTCACACTCTCCGTGTTCTTGTTTAATTTCAACAGAACCAGAACTGGTTACCATTAGGGGACCAAGCTCTTGCTTTGGGCCATTCGGGTTGTCATCCTGGTTGATGGTTTCAACCTCAATCTTTACCATCTGCTGAAATCCTGATTGACAATGATCTTTCATTTGTTGTAGTTCATGTTCCATTAGTTCTTCTTTGATCTCAAGAGACTCAGAAACAGTTACTAGTATGCCATTAATATCCTGCCTGGGTACATCCTTGTTGTTAGCCAGGCTAATGGCTCCATCCTCAGTCTTTACCATCTGCTGAGATACTAACTGACAATAATCTTCATTGATTTGTAGCAATTCCCGTTCTTCTGGTTTTTCGTTGATTTCAAGTGATCCAGAACTGGTTACCATCATGGTATCAATTTCTTGCTTCGGGCCATCCTGGTTTTCACCCTGAATTATGGTTTCCATCTCAATCTTTACCATCTGCAGAGATCCTAATTGATAATCCTTTCCCTTTATTTGTAGCGATTCCAGTTCAAGTTCATGTTCTTTGATTTCAAAAGATCCAGAAAGTGTTCCAACTAAGGTATCCATCTCTTGGTTTTAGCAGGAAGTTGGCGCTTACTTAATCTGCAGTGGTTGTGCTCTATTCCCTTCTTTTTTAAATTAAGTTCCAGGTCTAGTAATCTGTCGGTTTTGAAGATTCAATTTCTTTTATGTCCAGAACAGAAATCTTATTTTGATCCAGTATAAAACGACAAGCAGGAACATCTTGCCTAAAAAATAAATGAATTTGCAGTAAATTAGAAATACAGAAACAAAAACAGAATATTGAAACTTCAGCCTAGAATTATTGGTCACATGTGAGGGACAATAGTTTTATAGGACATTTTCCCCAAGAAACTGTCATTCACTGTGTTGATTGAAAGAGCTAAATAGTTGATGTCTAATAATGTACAGGCTAAACTGTACAATTACAATGGATCCCATTCTTTGTACATACATTTTTTCTACTCTAATTTTATGTTTGTTGTGTGATTTTAGGTCCACTGTGTTAATATGGTATATAAAAATGGAAAGATAACTGTAAATCCACAAAGGGAAGGTTGTGCTGAAAAAAATGATACCAAGCAATGCAAGGTAAACATTTCTTAAAGTGAAATAAAAAGATAAAATAAAAAGTAGTCACAAATGGCCAAGCTATACCATGGACTCCAGAGGGTTGAATTGTGTGAAAAAAGGGAATGTTGGTGGCGAAAAAAAAGTGGTGGAAGATTTTTATCATCAGGTAATCTATTATGATTTTCATTAATCTGGTATGTTATATGTGTAATGTCATGTTATGTTTCCTTGTCAGAGAAAATGTAAAAAAATTAATAAATCAATCTTGAGTGTTGGATTTCTACATTCACAAGCATGAATCTGGGTCTCAAACGCAACATTTGTGCAAGTTGTAGGTAAAAAGTTATATCTACTGTAATATTTTTGTTTTCTCTTTAAAGAAATACTATTAAATGTTAACTTTCAATCCCATGTCATAATAATGGCAAAAGTATAAACAGAAAATTGGTTAGTTGTGAATATTTAGTGCAAAGCCAGTTGAATAGCTTGTAGGACCAATTCCTCATAACCTTTTCATTTTAACTGAGTATTCCAAACCTGAGATAATTTTTCATTATCATACAAACATCTTCATCAGAGAATGCTTTTACAGCCTTCGTAGAATCTGTTCCATTCTTTCTTTAATATGCATCTCTGAGAACCGCAGTGAAAGGCAGCAGTATAATCTCAACCCCTTCAGAAATTGATGCCCTTGTTCATAGCACTAAAAGGTATAGGCCCATTAAAGGCTGGTTTCTTTTTCATTTAGAACTGTATACTTTAAAGCAAAACACTACGAAACTGCATAGAAAATGCCACTTTATTTAACCAGGATAAAAATTTCTGCTGCTGTAAAAAAGGCCCTTCAACCAGCTATGTCAAAATAGTTTTGTCAGAATAAAAAAATTATCCTTGTTTATTTTAGTACAGTACTTATACTATTCTCCCAACTATCCGTAATAGTAGTTAGTTTATAAATAAAAGGCAATCTATTAAAACTCATTTAACAATGAATTCTATTTTCTCAGTAAGTGAGGCCAAAGTAAATTTAACTGTAGAACCTGATCTGTGTTTGGACCGTTTTTATTTAGTTGAGCTTTCTGAGCAATGAAAAAGAAACACATTTATCTAAATCTTTAAATTGCATACTTGATGCCATACCAACAAAATTATGTTTCTGATAGATTCCAGTTTGTTTATGTAAACAATAAACTATCTTCACACTCCAGGGTTACTTATGCAATACCTCAGGGTTGTGTACTTGGTCTCTATTTTGTTTGTTTACATGTGATTCTCATTGGTAAAATCAGCAGAAAACTTATTTTACATTTCTACTGTTATGCTGATAATAAAATATTATTTCAGTCCATACAACTCTTGATGAATCAAATAGGTTTGGAATATAATAAGCATGTCTTAATTTCTCTATGGGATAAATAAAGTATTTTTGATTTGATTGATTGAAATAAAAATGTGGATAACTCTAAACTTCTTGGTGTTTTGAATCAGAAGCTCTGAAATAGAAACTTCTTGAGTCGCATTCAGTTGGCTTCTGATAATAAAGTATATAAAATTTTGTTCTCCTGGATGTTATGTAAACAGTGTTTTTCACCTTCAGCTGCATCTTAAAACTGGAGAGCATGTTGTAAAGTCAGTCCTTATTTTGTATAGAATATAATCTGATTAGTAGTAAGATTGGATTTGATTTCAAGTTAAATGAAGCTTTAAAAAAACTAAAATTATCAAGTTTATGTTTTTTTCACATTTAAATAAAAACTATTTAAATAATTTATTTTTGTTTCCATACCTACAAAAATGTCATAGTGGGTTTTTTATTATTTTTATTATATTATTTTTATGAATCTGCATCTGGTTTGTTGTTAAAATTTCTTACCATACGAAAATGGTTTACAGAAGTTCTGATACCTCTGACTATTCTGGGTCACATGATTTTATATTCAATAATAAAAAATTATTATGAACATGCACATGAAAACACTATGCACTATGAACAATATGGCTGGGTGGAGTATTCAGTTGCAAAGAATGCAGCATTCTGCTTCTCTTGCCGGCACTTCATCCCTGCAGCAAATGGATTATGCATCTGGTTTCCAGAACTGGCGCAAAGCACACAAGTGTTTTAAAGCCCATAACATAAGTGCTGTGCATAAACATTCAATGTTTTTATGTCTCAGTGTGGCACAATGGTTTTAACCATATTTTGACCTTTATGGTTGTATTCCCACTAGCCTGAGGTTATGTTTTAACATGGTGGTCTCATAAAGTCACTTGTCTATCAAAAAACATAAAAGAATGTGACATATGTATAGCTACTTTGCTAAGGAGACTGTTTCCCGGCTGCCCACAGGAGTAGGCCTGAGTGACCGGTGAAAGGGAAGCCGGATCCTCTCTACATAGGATAATGTCCTCCTAATCAGAACCAAGAACAAATAGAAGATAATCGATTAATTAACAGACGGATGTATAAGGTGAAGCGAAATTAGTAATTCAAACATTCCCGGCTGCAAAATATTTGCTTCACAACTCTGTTCAATTATTTCTAATACAGCAGCACGGAAAAGAAGATGTCATGGTTATAGCAACCAAAAGCATGGAGTGGCTAATGCTATCAAAAATTAAGCCTTCTTCCACCTAAAGGTTGTTGCCAAACTAAATGGTTCTGTCCAAAATCATTGTCCAGACACCTTTTCGTGAATTCTCATATGTCTTTTCAAACTTTTTTCCACATTAAAAGCTTTCCCACAGGTTACACAGGAAAAAGGCTTCTCACCTGTGTGACTGAAAATCTAAACTATTTTTCCATTTAAAGCCTTATTCTGCATGTTCTGTTACATGCTTAAAGATACAAGTTACTTTTCCATGTGCATGTCAAATGCCTTTCTCATGTGATGGTGGCTAGCTAAACAGTTTTTTTTCTAGTTGTGCTAACCTCTAGCCTTTGAATCCAATCAATTTTTTTTTCAATAAAAATATTGCAATTGAAATCTGGTTGTTTCTCAATCGGTGCATATCAAGTTTGGTTTTTGTATTGAGTGAATGCCAGACAGTGTCATAGCAATACAGTTCTGGAACACTTGAATGAATGAACGAATGAATGAATGAATAAATGAATGCAAGGAATTTACTTCAGACAAGTCAAAAATAAATAGATTTCATAAAATATTGTGTGTGTGTGTGTGTGTGTGTGTGTTTCTAGGAGCACCCCCAGTCAATGTTGGCCCACTCCCATAGCACCTGCAGACAAATTTTTCTGGTGCCGCCCCTGCTGCTAAAATGTGATAAACAAACTTGAATCAACCTAATCATTTAATATAGTACATTATTCTCCTGGCCAGATTTGAGGCGTTAGTGGGATTTTAACATGAATCTGTTCTAATGTTGTTTTATGTCATTTAGACAACAATTACACGAATACAATATGAATCTCAAACTAAAAATGTTTTCTTCTAAATTCCGTTAGTATTAAATAGAGCAGATTAAAAGTACTAATGATTCATTGAATGCAAGGGAATAACCTTTTGATCCAAAATGTGGATGAGAACCTAACTTTAGCAACAGAAGCTAACTTAAGCTAATATAAAGAATTAACAAAAAAGGATCAGCAAACATTACCTGGACACTCCGAGATCATTCAGATTTTCAAGCTTGTCTGATCCCCTGCTAGCCGATAACTGATGATAAACCGAGATAGTGTTACTGTGAAACCCGAATTAAACAGGACAAACAGGATAAAAACTGTTTTCTTACCGACGATAAACAAAAGACCGTTGGAAGCTAACGCTGCTAGGCTGTAGATGATCACTTCCGCCGGAACCTCGGACAGTTACAACAGAAACAAAGAGAAACAAAGACCGCGCCTAGAGTTCCCTCTTCAACACCCCCCCCCCCCCAAATATTCTTTTTCACTCTTGTTCTACACATTCAAG
>JAVLVB010000583.1:421392-434133 GCA_032876305.1 Orestias chungarensis | reverse complement strand
TATATATATATATATATATATATATATATATATATATATATATATATATATATATATATATATATATATGTATGTGTGTGTATATGTATGTATGTGTATATGAATATCTATATATATATATGTATATACATACATACATACATACATACATAAATATATACATACATACATACATACATACATACATACATACATACATACATATACATATATATATATAGTTATATTATACTAGAGGCTACAGAACAATCGGTTAAAAAAAGAGGAGGAAGACACTAAATAAAGATGGTACCATGGTGGAACAATGAAAGTAATCAAACTATCAAATCAAGAAATAAAGCATTTAAAGCACTTAAAAAGAACCCTATTTACCAGAATTTCATTGATTATTAAAGAAAACAAGAAGAAAAGAAGAAAAATTAAGGAAGCAAAGAAAGTCTATTGGAGAAATTTTTGTAATACAATAGGAAAAGAGACAAAGGTTGAAAAAATGTGGAAAATGATTTAAAAAAATATGAATGGAATAAAAAAAAGGTCGTGGGTATCCAATATTAAATAATGATGAAGGACCCAAAATTCAAGATAAACATAAAGCTGAAATATTAATGAAAACCTTTAGTAAAATACATAACTCAACCAATATTGGTGAGGAGGGGGAAAAAGGGAGGGAAGCAACAAAACTACAATATAAATATTTACAAAAAGAAGTAAAGAAAATAATAATTTACTAAATACACCATTCAATATAGAAACAATCAAACAGAGCTCTCTGAAAAACCAAGAAAACAGCACCAGGAAAAGATCAGATCTGGTATCTAATGATAGATCATGTCAGCGAACAATCAAAAGAGATCATCTTGGAGCTGTACAATAAAATCTGGGAAGAAAGAGAGCTACCACAAAACTGGAAATAATCAGTAAAAATACCCATAGCAAAACCAGGAAAAGATCATAGTAAACCAGAAAATTATAGACCCATAGCGTTAACATCAAATATGTGTAAGATAATGGAAAAAATTATCAATGACAGATTAATATATTATCTAAATAATAATCAACATATATCACGATTTCAAAGTGGATTCAGAAAAGAACGAAATACATATGATGCAGCTTTATGTCTGGAAAACCAAATTAAAAAGGTACAGATAAATAAATAAAGTGTAGCAGCAGTATTTTTTGATATTGTAAAAGCATATGATATGTCATGGGTTGAAGGATTATTAATTAAAATTAAAAAACTAGGCATTACAGGAAATATATTAAGGTGGATTCAAAACTTTTAAATACAAGTTAAGATAGGAAAAGAATATTCAAAAAAATATGATGTTGAAAATGGAACACCACAAGGAAGCATAATTAGTCCTTTATTGTTCTCTGTGGTGATAAATTATATTTTTGATGAGATTGAGAAGGGAATGGGTTGCTCAATTTTTGCAGATGATGGTGCAATATGGAACAGTAGAATTTCTTATAAAGAAAATACAAAATGCTATAAATAATATAGAGAAATGGGCAAATGAATGGGGGTTTAAATTCTCAGTTGGAAAAACAAAAGCAATGATATTTACTCAAAAAAGAATCATAGAACTAAAACAATTGAAAATGTATAAGCAAGAAATAGAGTGGGTAAACAATATAACATTTTTAGGAATAGTCATTCAGAAAGCAGGCCAGACATTTTATTAGAGATACAACAAATATTATTTAGAATAAAGATGATGGGGTTAGAACTTAGATTCATATGGGTACCAGCACACATCGGGGTGGGGGGAAATGAAGCGGCAGACAGGGCAGCGAAAAGAGCAACTACAGGACAAATCGACTTTACAATAACGACTAGTAAATCAGAAGCAAAAAGTATGGTCAAACAAAAACTAAAGGAAAGGTGGCAGAAGGAATGGAATGAAGAAAACAAAGGAAGATGGTTTTATAATATACAAAGGACAGTGGGAGAGATGAGAGCAACAAGGAGAAATAGAAATGAAGAAAAATTATTAACAAGACTGAGATTGGGACACATTGGACTTAACAGCTCACTAATTAAAATAAAGAAACACGAAATTGGAAATTGTAATTATTGTGGAGTAGCAGAAACAATTGAACACGTAATTTTAACATCTAAAAAATATGAGCTACAGAGAAAATATATGATGGAGGAATTTAAAAGAAACAAAGAAACATTTAACATAATGCACTTGTTACAGAAAGATATAGGACGCAAAAGTAGTAGGATTTTAATTAGACTTTTCAAAAAACAAAGTTAATAAATAGGATATGATTATGGATTTTTTTTTCTTTTTTTATTTATGAAGCTACAGGGAAGGAGCAGAAAACAAGCAAGAAATATGAAGATATAATTTCGGAAAATACTCATACAAGATAAAAAGCTATAATCAAATGCATTTTGACCCACACTCCATTCCAGTAGGTGGCGGTAATGCGCACCAAATGTTGCTTGCCAACCGCCAATAAAATCAAGAAGAAAAAGAAGTGCTTCTTAGGCATTTATATAGGTTTCAGAATACAGTTGATGTAGTAAGGATTGGAGGACTAAGCAGGAGGGAGGTGATAATAATACATAGAATAAGAAGAGGTCACATTTTTCTTAAATGGAAGTCTTTTTGAGATGGGGAAACATCTTACTGGTTTATCTAGTTGGTGTGATACTGTGGAAACAATGGAACATGATTTTATTAGTTGTAAAACATATGTAAATCAAAGCAGATTATCAAAAGTGGAATTAAGTTTTAATACGAAATTGAAATTTGAGTATATGGTGGATCAGTTAAAGAGTATTGAGGGGGAAATCAAGATTTTTCTTTTTTTTTTAATACTGGGATCATTATAAGTATTTAAGTTGTAAATTCAATAGATGGCAGAAATGGATGCAAGCTGCCCCTTAAAATCTAAAGAAGAAGAAGAGGAAGAAGAAGAAGAAGTGCTTCTTAGCAGGTGGAATGATGAATGTAGTAGAGCAGTTAAAGATCCGAACAAGGCATTTAAAATATGACAGAAAAATCTAACAACCGAAAACCTTATTGTATATAAAAAGAAAAGAGCAATGGCTCATAAAACTATTAAGGAAGCAAAAAAGAAAACATGGAGAAAATATTGTTCCTCAATAGGATCAGAAATAAAATTACAGAATGTTTGGTCAATGTTTAGGAAAATGAATGGGAAAAGGAATAATGTTAAAATACCATCCTTAGTTTTAAATCATCAGCAAGCAAGTCTTGTTTTACGGTTTTTACAAATAAGAGAAATATTAATATAGGAACGATAACATTATATGGACAGCCATTGGAAAGGGTAGCAGAATTTAAATATCTAGGATTATGGTTGGATAGTTTTTATACATGGAAAACACATATAGATAACTTGGAAACTAAATGTAAGAAAGTTATAAATCTACTAAAGGCTGTGGCTGGAAACAACTGGGGTGCTGAAAGACAGTCATTATTAAACATATATAGGGCTCTCATGAGATCAATAATAGATTATGGCAGTTTAATATATGGAGCAGCAGCTAAAACAACACTACAAAAGATAGATACTTACAGAGTAGGGCTTTACGTATATGTACAGGCGCAGTGAAAACAACACCTATTAATGCTCTTTTAATAGAGACTGGAGAGACTCCACTGGAAATGAGAAGGGTAAAATTAGCTCTAGTTTATTGGATGAAATTAAAAGTAGTGAGGAAGAAAATTTAAATTCAACAATTTTGCAGAACTGCTGGGAATATTCAAAGTTTCAGAGTAATGGATTTGGATGGATCATAAACAAATTGATCAAAATGTATGGATTACAGGATAAGGAAATGGCTCAGTTTAATCCCATTAGTATTATTCCTCCATGGTTATATCCAGAGGTAAATGTAGACATGCCACTTCTTATAATGAAAAATTATTGGAATACTTAGTTTACAGTGGGTAGAGGAGGTTAGACCAGACTGGGTGGTGATATGTACAGATTTCAAAGCAGTTTTAGAAAGTATTCAGGGAGAAGGAAATGATAGGAAAGATTTAGTTTTAGAAATTCAGCACAGTCTATTTAGATTACACAGGGGTGGCATTGATATTTGGTTCTGTTGAGTACCAGCACACGAAGGTGTTAAAGGCAGATAAGTTAACAAAGAGGGCTTTTAACGGGGCAATAACAATTACAATTCCTTTTGGGAAAGGGGAAGGGAAATCTCATATCAAAAGGAAAGAGATGGAAAAATGGCAAATAAGGTGGAATGAAGATAAGAAGGGTAGAAGATTGTATAGAGTTCAAAAGTCAGTATTGATTAGAAATATTAAAATGAGAAATCGAAGGGAAGAAAGAATAATGAGCAGATTGAGAGTAGGTCATACCTATTTAAATTATATTTTGTATATGACAGGGAGGAAAAGTAATGATAAATGTGAAGGATGTGGAGAGAAAGAAGATGTAGAACATGTTTTGATGAACTGTAAAAAATATGAACCTGAAAGGGAGAAATTGAGAAGAATGGTTGGAAGGACAGGTCAGGAATGGAGTCTAAAAGGAATTTTGGGAAATGAGGGAGACATGCTGGATATTTGCAGATTAAGGAAAGTATTATTTATATATCTTAAGAATACAAAATTAAAAAATAGAATTTAATTGATGTAAAGAAATATTGCTACACACTCATGTACAGTAGGTGGCGGTATGCATCTTAAAGTTACTTGCGATCCGCCATGATAGAAAAGAAGAAGAAGAAGAAGAAGAAGAAGAAGAAGAAGAAGTGCTTCTTAGCGCTTCCTCTATTAGCTGGCTTTGCGTCGCTGTTAGCTACATGCGAATAGTTACTCCCTCCGATGGCAAACAGAACCGTTAAAGATGCGAACAGCATCCACGGAACCAACCCACAATACCTGGTGGAGAAGATCATCCGAACTCGCATCTATGAATCCAAATACTGGAAGGAGGAATGTTTCGGTCTAACCGGTCAGTGGGTTAGCATGTTAGCTCCCTAGAGGCTAACTGCAACAACATTCAAAGATTTGAACAAATACGGGTCTACTTCACCCGGATAACAAGTGTTAAAGTATTAATTTACTCCACCAATAAAATGTGGGTGTTTTTTCTTCACAATGTTAAATTTATGCTATTATGACGATTACTTGGCTTTTCCTTTGGGGAACATCTTGATGAAGTCCTTAGATTTAGGTTAGGTTTTCCCCTTTAGATCTCAGTTTTCCTCCTGCTCTTTTCAGTTATGAATTGATGATCTTGTAGTTTTCGGAATAATTAAAAACTTGCTTCAGATGATTAATTCCAACTTGTGTAATAAAGTTAAATATATGGAAACCTGTGAAAACAGCACAGAAAAACAGTCTTATGGAGACAGCAGTTTAATGACACTAATTCTTGCAATTTTAACACTTTTGAAATATTCGTGTCTAGTTAATTTAAACTGGGAACACATTTTTTTGGTTTTATGGGAATACCCTGGGAAAACTATAGAACTGGAAATGCAAATCATATTTGGCTTATAAAAGTAAAATTGTGTGCAAAAATGATTTGTCTATGAAATCATTTGCTGTTAAAGTTTAAACAAAACTTCTGTGTAGATTAATTATGTGCATTTGCGAGGAACTAAACACCTGAACTATAATAACTTTTTGTTGTTTTCTTGTACCAGATCTTGTTTATTTTAAAATTGATCTGTATTTTTTCATTTATTGTATTGCTAAAGATGAGACCCGTGAACTTTTTCTGATCTCCTCCTGACCTCATTCATTCGTTTGTGTACAAAGGTTAAGCCTTATTACATAGCTGCTATTTTGCTGTTCATCTCAGTCGAGTCTCAAGCCTGTTTTGGTTTTTCTATAATTTTTGGGGGCTGTTTATGTTTTCTGCAGCTGAGCTTGTGGTGGATAAAGCCATGGAACTGAAGTTTGTCGGAGGGGTTTTCGGCGGGAACATCAAGCCGACTCCGTTCCTCTGCCTCACGCTGAAGATGCTTCAGATCCAACCGGAGAAAGACATCATCGTAGAGTTCATCAAAAATGAAGATTTTAAGTGAGGGTTCACCCCATTTCCTGCATTTATTTTGTAGAAGTGTTAAACATGTAGATAAAAGGTGCCCAGGTCTAGCTCCTGCAGTGTTTAGATGATCCCTTCACTTTGATAAATTGAGTGTTTTCTTATGTCTAAGAAATAAACGTTTACATTTTTGATTGACGCGTGTTGAAACAGGGATGCATCTAAAATGTAGGACTGGACTTGTGCTCCCTCGATCTAGATGCTGAACCTGTTATTATGGACTGTAGTTTTAGACTTGGCTCTGTTTTTAAAGATTAAAAGAATCTAACATGGCTCTAAAAGAAAGGGGAAATTCAATTGTCTTCTGTCTCTCAAGAAAACAGAAGTATTTACAAAAGCAAACAAAAAAAAAACGCAAAAGGAAACAATTTTTCATTAAATGTTTGTTGTTTTTGTTTGTTATTTAAGCTAGGCCTGCATAATTACTGTTTTATCTATTATTCCAGATTTTATATCTGTGTTGAACAGTAGAGGGTAATGTTGTTTCCTCAGATATGTCCGTCTGCTGGGAGCGATGTATATGAGGTTAACCGGCACCGCTGCGGACTGCTACAAGTACCTGGAGCCGCTCTACAACGACTACAGGAAGATAAAGAGTCAGAACAGGAATGGAGGTGAGTCAGAGGACATCTGCTAAGGATGACGCTGAGAGGAGCTTTGCCTAAAGATGAAAAAAAAATATATATTCTTTAGATTCAAATCTCTTTGTGTAAGTTAAATTGTTTTAATGACATTTATGAGATGATTAAAGCATGTTTAGCTCTCATCAGTGGGGGCACCAAGTCATAAATAAGTCCTAAGGATTTGGCTCAAACACGTTATTTGATTTAACCTTTTATTTACTTACTTTTTATTAATTTTAAGATAAAAGTTGTTTATATTGGACAAAACAAATGAACTTCATAATCAATCGCTTTTTACAGTAAATGTAAACAAAAGAATCGGTACGTTTGCAAAAATAATGAGCAAACGGACCCATAATAAATTTTAGACCACCTGAATTTCTACAGTTCTACAACTAATTTTAATGTTAACCAAATGCAACAGTACAAACCTGTTTTCACAGGATTATATGATTAGATTGACTCCAGCTTGGAGGTGCTAATTTTGTTAATTGGTTGCAGTAAAAAAACAAAACAGATAAACTTCTCTGTAGACGGGAATATTGGCAAACGAGTGACAGGATTAGTGCCAGACTGTCTGTTCAATGCAAGATATCAATCATTTTCAAGTCAAAGTCCAACTGAATTCATAAGTAATTGTTGTGAAAGTCTAAGTAAAGGTTCAAGTAATTAATATGAAAGTCAATCAAGTCATGTATCTTATTTGTTTCTGTGTTTTGATCCCACTTAAAATCTGTCTTACTTCTGTCAAACCTTTTAGAGAATATGATTCATTTTAGACTTTCCTGCAGAACATTCTAGATATTATTTAGTTTGATTTTGTTACAGTGATGATAAACATACATTTTTAAAACATACATATATTTATATCGCCTAAAAAATTTGTGATTATTTTGCAATAAAAATTAAGTTAACTGTGGACGATAAAAGCAACAAATAAATTAATTGATTATTGGTATGAAAGTCTCAAGTCTTTGACATCAAACTCCAAGTCGAGTCCAAAGTCCTTTTAAGTTTTAAATTTAGTTGAGTCATTAAATTTGGGATTCATGTCCAACAAGTTTGTAAGTCGAGTAACTCGAGTTCACATCTGAAGTTGGGATAAATTGTATAATAATAAAATGATACTGTAATCACTTCAAGAAAAATGAATATCCAGGGTAAATATTGGGAAATTCTCCTGATTTCTGTTGAAGTGTAACTCTGTTGGCTCCCAGCTGGAGGTTCCAAGATCTCCAACCCAACAGATACATCTTAACAAAAACTGCTTGAAACCTGCGTAGCTTTATGTCTGCGATGCTTCCTGAGAAAGAAATTACTAAATTGCATCAAAGCCTGGTGTGACTCGACTACACCTGCGTTTCAGATCTGATGAGGTGGATCTGTGTGTTCCTCTGTTCTGTCCTCTAGAGTTTGAGCTGATGCATGTTGACGAGTTCATTGATGAGCTCCTTCACGCAGAGAGAGTTTGTGACATCATCCTGCCGCGACTTCAGGTCTGTTAACTTGATGTTCCCTCAATCTGCTGTTTAGGTTCACATCCGTTCAGTTCAAACAGGAATTTGAATAATACTCTCGATCAGTCTCGATTTGTTCCATTTTCCTTCCTGTTCGCCAGAGTTTTCTTAAAGATTTTAAGGCGGTCTGGATCAACAGATTTGAAATTTGTATTTGTCATGTTTGTTTTTTTGTACGTTTTGTTAAACATCCTAAACAAGTATATCATGATATTACTTTATTTTGGTTTCTGTGGTACAGAAGAGACAAGTCCTAGAAGAAGCCGAGATGTTGGACCCCAGGATCAGCGCCCTGGAGGAGGACCTGGACGAGGTGGAAAGCAGCGAGGATGAGGATGAAGAAGAAGAGAAGGTAGTTGAAACTTGAACTTTTCCTTTATCTAACGTTTATTTACTTTTTAAATGTTTTAAATATTTCGTGATTACTATTTTTTGTGTGCGTGTCTGGTCTATAGTTCGAGAGGTTGCCAAGCCCTGAACCTCACAGACGCGGCCACCGTGACAACGACAGGCCTCGCCGCTCCCCGTCGCCTCGTCACAGACGAAGCCGCTCTCCTCGACGGTTCGTGGTCGCATGTTAATATCTGAGCACTTACATCTGAACTTGTGCCAGCAGCAGAGATAAACCCAACTGTTTGCATTGCAGGAGGAGCAGATCTCCAAAGAGAAGAAGGTCTGAACCAAGACTGCTATGATTAAAAGTTTTTTGTGTGTGTGTTTGGCTTGGACTCTAAATGTGGTTTCTTGGGTCCAAACAGCCCGTCCCCTCGCAGAGACCGCCATCGCAGTAAGAGCCCCCGGAGACACCGCAGCCGCTCCAGAGACAGGCGGCACCGCTCCAAATCCCCTGGTAGGTTCTGCAGAGCTCAGCTGTATACTTCAGTCGGTCGCTTACTGAAATATTCCTCAACAAATTTAATGATCAAATAATCGTTATCATTATCATACAGACTCTAAAACATAGCATCTGGTGAAAGAAAAACATGCTTAAAGCAGAAAATAAACCAAACGATAGTATGAAAAAAGTCTGTAAATATGTTTTAGTTTTACACCTTCCTGGTTCAAATTCTTTAAAAAAAAAAGTCTAGTTATCCAATTATTTACCAGTTTGTTTTAAAGAGTCAACAGATTACCCCTGCACTATAGTGATAGGTCTAGCAGGAATGGCCAAACTTTTATTCACACATTCTTTGCTTCCAATGACCAAGAGTACATTAAAGTTGAACTGATTAATTTCTATATTAAAGATCCTAAATCTGTTCAGGTTTTTAAATTCTTTTTATTTTTTGGAGTAATTTTGACGAATGGATATCATCTGGATATCAATCTGTTGATGTTCGTTTGTTCCATCAGGTCACCACAGAAGCCACAGGCATCGCAGCCACTCCAAGACTCCAGAGAGGTGAGACTTATGTGCTCGTTTTATCTGAAGGAAGCTTTGGAGGAGTTTAAGTTAAGCAGAAAATACATTTTATTTGGTAGAACAAACTTGCTTTTCACCTTTGCAATTAGAAACATCCCAGTGAGTTCCATTCAAGCATCTCAGTTGTAGTGATATTGCGCCAGACTGCCGCAGTTGTTTAAATTCAGCTTACAATACTGTATTTTAAATGGTTTCTTGTTAAGCAGGGTAGGGTTTTTTTCCACATTATAAAATATTAACTTCCTGATTTAGGTTTCTGCTTCTGTTGAATTTAGATGTTCTTTTTGCTCTTATCCTCACAGGAGCTCAAAAAAGAGCCACAAGAAGAGCCGAAGAGGAAACGACTGACCTCCTTTCTTTTAAACTATTTCATTTTGTTTACCTTCTAAGCTCTCTATCCCCACCAACCAGTTCCAAAATTGTCATTGATGTTTTTTTATTCAGACAGTTTCAGATCCAGAAATCTGAACATATTTGAAGCCGTCAAGTGTTCCGTCGACTTTGAAGGTTTTAAGAAGTCTGTGAGTCGACTCCAAATAAAACAATATTCCCCAGATTCCCGTGGTCATCTTAGATCAAACTGTGTGTAAATACAGAAAAGACTTTTTTTTGGTTTTAAATGTTAAAATCATCCCAGAAATAAAAACCTTGATACAAAATGATTTTTGATACTTTTTCAAGTTAATCAGAGCCTCTTGGGTGAAATAACACATTTTGCTGCTGCTGATGGATTTATGGTTTATTTCTGAAGATGAAAATCGTTCCTCTTAAAACAGCAGTGCCGGATCTCATTGTTTGAACATGTTGGCAAATAAATTATGCAAATTTAATCCTGTTAATGTGTTTTATCATACCAATTTCTCATTAAATTTCCGGTATTTCTGCTGGGATAATCAAATGGTTTGATTTCATGTATTATGAGATCTGGGCCACCAAAAAACTTAAGCTCAAAGAAAATAGGTCAGGAGGTTGTGTTGATGAGAAACTGAGAATCTGAATCGAGCCGACTAACCATTCCAGTATTAATATTTGTTTTCTTGTCAGAGTGCAACACTTTTAGAAACCAGAGCGGCCATCAATGTTCTTTAACACTGTAGTGAGGTCTACAGTTACTGTGGTTCTGACCAGTCCAGTGAGAATCTGGTGAAAGTTTACAAACTAACCGTTAAACTGTTACATAAAAATCAGATGAAAGGTTTTATTGCATAAATGCATTTTATTCCATATGTAAAACAATTATATGTACATAAAGTATGATTAATGGAGTAACCAGTAGTACTTGAGCTGAATGAAAGAAATGAAAACATATATATATAAAGAAATCTTAGACATGTTTTTGTTTTTTCATTAGAATAAAAAGATAAACGTGTCTCAGCAAAAAAGGAATATGAATGATCGTTAAACAAATGTTATTGTTTGGTATCAGTCTAATAATTTTATAATAATTCCATAATTACTGGCTCTTTTCCTAAAGTTAAATCGGATCTTTGAAGGTCGGACGTTCATGCGGTCGGGTCTCCTTCCAGGTTTTCCAGAAACTCCTGGATCTCTCCGCACATTCTTGACCTGCCGCGGTCGCGGATCTTCTCCAGCGCCTTGATGCTGTTCATCTGGTAGAAGGTTTTGTGGTTTATGGCCGCAGCCTTCATGTGATACTGAATCGACTTGTTCCTCTCCTGTCGGTCAAAGTTCAGGTACTTGGCGTAGGAGTTATAAAGTAACTGCTGGTCTGCAGGATCCAAAGGTCTCTGCAGCAGATCCTTGTACATCTGGTCTGGTTTCATCAGCCCGCGGCCAGATTTGGCCAACACGCTTGCAAGGTCCAGCTTCTTCGGTAAGGAGGAGTCGGGATAGTGAGAGATGACGTCCTCCAACAGGCTGATTGCTCGATCGAAGGTTCTTTGACTTGGTCGTCCGTCTTCGGAAAAGACGATCTTCCATTTGTAGCAGAGGGCGGCGCATCTCTTCAGGTACCGAGAACCTGGATCCTTCTCCAGCGCCCTTTCTGCCACGGCGATCGCTTCATCGAAGGATTTGGCTTGTCTGTAGATCCTCAGCAGTGGTTTGATGCCACTGTAGCTGCTGACAGGGTTCAGTAAAATCTTCTCTGATAGCTCCTGTACTTCGTCTTTCAAGTGCTCGCTTCTCTTGGCTTGTTGCTTCAGGTCGACAGCAGCGAGGTACAGGTTTTCATGATCCTCTTCTCTGGCGACTCTCAGATCCTCTAAGACGTCAGAGTTGGGGCCTTCATCTCCGTGCTTGAAAGTGCTGAGCAGACCTATTAAGCGACTGGTCTGCCACTCCATGTTGTCCGGCTGCATCCGGATTGCTTTCTGGAAGAGCCCAGCAGCCTGACACTGCTTTTCTTTGTCGAACTTCAACAGGGTCCAGGCCTTCTCTGCACAAACCTCTGGGTGGAGCTCCCTCTTCCTCAGGGCATTCACCTTTGACACATAATCCTGACTCTTCTCATTGTCACCAAGATAATGGTGAAGCCAAGCCAGATTCCCCAAATTTACCATCAACCAGGGACCTTCATCTGTGTTTTTCTGCCTCTGGAAGGTTCCGGTGGCATGGTTAAAATATTTTAGGGCGTCTTCATTGGAGCCCAGCTTGTACTGGATGAACCCCAGCAGGTTGTAAATGGGACCCAGCCAGACGTTTCCCTCCTCTGTGCCGATGTCCACCAGCTGATCCCTGATACGATCGAGTTTGCTCCTGCTGGGGTCCAGATCCCAAGTAAAGTGGCAATCTAGGCCCTTCAGTGTGGACTGCAGACTCTGAGCTGCACTGATGGAGGAACAAATCGTGAAAACAAACATTATTAAAATAAACACAGGATTTTAAATAGTTAAACAAATAAAATGATGAACTAATACATAAAAAAATGATGTGAATTAAGCCCAAGTCCGGATTCTTGCAGAGTTGAATGAACTGGTAGCAGCGACAGTCACCAGCAGACACTGGACGAGAGGTCGGGTGCACCTGGTCTCACAGAGACACACAGGACAGACAACCGTACACCCACTCATGTCATGTCTAAACCCAATTTAAAGAGACCAATTACCCAAACAGTCATAAATGATGATTGTGGAAGCTAACAGGGAGAACCCGCAAA
>JAVLVB010000583.1:408724-421292 GCA_032876305.1 Orestias chungarensis | reverse complement strand
TATATATATATATATATATATATGTATATATATATATTTATATATTTAAAAAAAATATATATATATATATGTGTGTATATATATATATATACATACAATTATACATATACACACATATGTGATTTGGGAATTTAAAACGTTTAAAACGTTTTAATATACTCGACTTTCACACTTTCTTTAGAACAAAATGATGGATAGATTTCGTTTCAGCGCTGAGTTTTCATTCCCTGGAAAACGAAAGTTAAAGTTCGTCCGACTAGAGCGACGTCGTCCTTCTTGCGTCAACGTGACTCCATCGGTCGGAAGACAGCCGCGCACACACATATATATATATATATATATATATATATATATACTTCTCTACTTGAAATTCTCCATTTAGGGCAGCAGAATTTAGAGTCAAGAAAATCTACTGAAGGAAAATTATTTATGAATAATTCAATAAAAACACTGAATAGTGTGACTGCATCTATTTAAAAGCTCCATGTAGTGAGTATCTCTGTTGTCCTGTGTTGATATTGTGACCATTTTTCCAACTAAGCTCGTTTTATGCGCATGTTATGAAGACATGTTTATTATTGTGGATAAAACTCGTCTCGTCTTCTGGCCCCACCTTAAATTGGGATTTTGTGATAATATTTAAATAAAACATGTATATCTTTAGGTTCGGCAAAATGCATAAATATAGATAATAATATCATTGTAAAATGATCATATCCTTATTTTGTCGTCATCTGACTTGACCTTACTGATAAACTTCATGTAAGTAAAAAAAAAGATGAATTTATTTTTGAAAATGTAAAGTTTTGTTCAATAATAAACCACTTACCTCATCTTCAAGCTGTTTTCTGTGGATAACAAGGAGTGTTTTGTTTCTGTTTCAGCGTCCCTGGTAGAGAAGCAGCCTCTGAGTGGTCCGGACGAGCTCGCGCAGTTTTATACAACAGCTCGACGCGTCGCGTGAAGCGCGGCTGTCTTCCGACCGATGGAGTCACGTTGACGGGAGGAGAAGGACGACGTCGCTCTAGTCGGACGAACTTTAACTTTCGTTTTCCCGAGAATGAAAACTCAGCGCTGAAACGAAATCTATCCATCATTATGTTCTAAAGAAAGTGTGAAAGTGGAGTATATTAAAACGTTTTAAATTCCCACATCACATGTTTGTAGTCTTCTCATCTGGATTTTTATTACAATTTTTTATTTTTGTTTTTGTTTTGTTATTTTACAGCCTGACTCAAATATTGAATTAAAATCTTTTACTCTGCCTCGGATAAAAGCTCTGTACCCAACACTGGGAGGATGACTTTGCAACAGATGTGACTGACTTGCCCTTCTTGGTGACCTTGTGAGATGCTATTTTTTAAAACATAAACAACACTACACCTGTCACCCATTGTTAAGATATCTGTTTGAGAATTATGCTTTGAAATTCGTTTTCCATTTTGTTTGGGATAGCTACATTTTGAACTGACATTAATCATTTGATTCTAGGTCTAACTGTGAAAGTGCTAACAAAGTTTCCATGTTTAATGTAAAATCAGATCTGGTATAATCAGCCTTTACAATGAGCTGTTTTGTCAGACATCAAATGTTTTAATGTGTATTTTCTATAACAAAATTTGATCTAAAAAACAAAAAACAATGTTTTTTATAAGGGATGTACGTCACACGTCATTACGTCACGTGTAAATTCAGCTTTCTGCTTGTTTTTTTACACCTGGTTGAAATTCTCCTTTCACAAAAATCTCACATTTAATTCAACTAAGCCGAATTTCCCACAGAGTTGTTCTCGAGTCTCCGTTCTTCAGTTTTTGTTTTAAACTGAATGTATTGTTTGAAATTTTATATTGAATGTGGCGTGTTAAGATTACGTTTTATTTAAAAGCCGCGTCAATCTAATGCCAAAGGAAAAAACATCCTCCGACAAATCAGATGTTCGGGTACAATAAAGTTAAGATATTGGAGGTCATTTCGGCTGTGGTCATTTTCATTGTGATGATTTACTGAGAACGTGTGAGGCGGGATCTCAATTATTAGTCCGCAGAAGACGGACGCTTCTGGGTTACGCACTTTGACGTACAGCGCGCGCGTGACGTCAGAGCACTTCCTGGTTGCTGCTGCAGTTGGAAATGGCGGAGCTGAAAGAGGCGGACGCTTCTCAGCAGCACCAGGAGGACGCTGGCATCCAGCGTGAGTGAAACTGTCACTTTATAGACTTCGTGCTCGTTTTGCGGAGAAGAAACGCGCTTTGAACGAATGCGTCAGAAATAGTTTTAGTGCGCGGCGAATTTAAGAGGAATGTAAGTTTTTTTTTTAAAGCGAAGCTGTCCAAGGGCCTCAGCGCAGAGCTCCGCCACTGGCCCTAAGCAGTCAACAACAACAGGAAGGATGGAGGAGCAGAGCTTGAGAGACAGGACTGGAGCCTCAGCTTCAGGCTTCTGTGCAGCTGTTTCTTCTCAGAGTTAAACACAATATTGATATTATTATTCATGTTTAATGTTAGGCGGTCTCACCGCGGAGCTGCGCTGCAGGGCTGCTGAGAGTGCGTCGGTTTTCCCCCGGTTTACGCAGAAATACAAGAATAAATCGAGATAAACAGAACTGGAGGTTGGATTCATCCTTTCCTGATGCAAGACAAAGATATCAGTGTTTTTCTTTTTTTCTTCCTTACTTTTATTTATCGACACCAGAAAATGAAGTGGCCTAAAAATTGAACAGAATCTAGACAATAACTTTATTTGAAAAACACCTATTCCGGCTGATGATAAAACAAAGGGGTGTAATGAGTATGACTTTTAAATATTGGTATAAATACAAGTTCCTTATTGTGTTACAAACACCCACTTTATTTATTTATATTGTGCTCTTTATTAAACTGGACGTATTCTGGTTAGTTAGTCGGACTGAAAAAAATTCAGCCTAATGTAGGAAGTTTGAGAAATGAAATAAATTGTAATGTAAAACATTTTTTACTATTATTGTTAATAACTTCAGAAAGTGAAACTCATTTATTAAAAATATCCTTGTAATTGCGAGCTTGCAGAGAATGTAAGCATACAATGATGATTATCAGAAAAAAACCCCTGAAAAAAATTATATATATATATATAAAAGTCAAAAATCTGTCTCACTTAAATCAGCTCATTAACACCAAGCGATTGCACAGGATTTCTGAGGTTTTTCTTTGTCTCTCACTGTGGGTCAATACAAAACTATCATGGGAAGGTTGTAGATGTCCAGAAGACCAGCATAGACCAATAGGAACAGAAGCCGCTAATAGGTCATTGCTAAAAAATCTGGTTGTTCAAGGAGTTCTGTATTCTAGGATGTACAAAGAAAGTTGAGTGGAAGGAAAATTGTGGTAGAAAAATATGCACCAACAACACAGTTTGGTGAATGTATTGGCTTATTAAATCTGATACATCTCAATATTTTCACATATTTTCCTAATTTTCACAACATGACTGACAAGTTGCAGCCTTCTTTCAGTCCACTGAAAAACTGAGAAAGGGATTGTACTGTAACCCATCCATTACAGTACAAATCGAAATATTTCAATATGAATAGGTCTAGTCACCTGCGTGCCTTTTATGCTTGTTTATTTTATTTCAAATACATTAGAAAATACCGTCTGACTATTTTAAGGAGCTATATATATATATATATATATATTGTCTTGAAGGTGATGAAAATACGGGTGAGGAAGCTCCCGCGGTCCAAGCTGCTGAGCAGAGCGACGCGGCAGCAGAGAGCGATGCTAAACCTTCAACCACAACCTCCGGTAATTCACACGCGTCAAATGCCGTAATTTAACTAGGAAACATTCCAGATGCATAAAATAAATGAATGTTTGGATCTATTCCCTCCCATCAGAGAGACACATCTCCATCCAGACCAAACTGGAAGGTCTGGAGATGCTGGTGGACCTTACCAGCAGTAAGTTCAATCTCTTACGAACAAATAACCACATCCCAGGCTTTAACATAATAAGGCAAATTTTCGCTCATCTCTCTCTATCCAAAAATGTACATGAAATTAGAATTTTAAAGCAATTTTAGGAAATGTTTTTTTCTGAACGAATCTTGGTGATTTTGGCTGTTTTTCCCTCCAGCGGGGCGAAAGTCCTGTCCTCTGTGCCCTGAGGAGAAGTTTAAAGCTTGCTACAGCCACAAGCTGCGCCGACACCTGCAGAACCTCCACTGGAAGGTCTATGTAGAGTTTAAAGGTAGGAAAGAAGCAACTGGAGTTTTAGCCATGACTGCTCCTGCTGCTGACCGTCTGTCTCCGTCTCCTTGCAGACAGCAGGATGTGCATCTGCCATCTGCCCTGCAGAAACCTGAAGCCTAGCCAGAGCGGTGATCAGGTGAGGCAAATGACCCCGCTGACTACCCGCTGGTTGTGTTTTACTCCGTTTTCCATCCACTGACCATCAGTATGGATGACGATTGATTTGTGTAAGTCGCTCTTCATCCAGGGTGAATACAATGTGACAACGTGCAGCAGCATACAGCCTCAAATATAAGAATAAATCTGGAGGCTCTTCAGGTTCTTTAGTCTTATCACGATGAGCACATGGCCTAGTGACCTGTAGCTTATCTTTTTAGATTGACAAATTGCAAAAGTTATTTGGAGCCAGTTTTCAAATATTCTAATAATTAAAATTAAACCAAGTCCAAGTTAGGAAGCATAACTAAGTTCTAGAAGAAGATCCAAACTGCCCCACTCAATGGTACAGTAATAACATCAGAGGTTCAGGAACCACCAAAGATCAAGTCCATCATGAATCAAAGTAAAGAAAGCAACTCCTGCTCATACATCAGTGCATTCAAGCTAAACTGAAAGCTGCAGCTGAAACTGGGGAGGCCAAATTATACAAATGAAAAGCATAAAAGCCCGTAAGGTTTCCAGATTTTCCACCACATGTTTTAAATTTCATTTAGTTTAATCTTGTGCAACCGTAGCTTCTGTCATCAACTTTATTTACTTTCATTAATATAGTGTTAAATAAACGTTAAATGGCTCAAATTCTGTTGGAGAGGTCAAGGCGAGTCTATCAAACATTAGCGACACTAACAAACGTCGAGGTGTTGGCACCATCATCCTGTTGGGTGGATTTGTGGCTGATCATGTTTGGTGCATTGGCTGGGATATAAAGGAAGGACGACTACCAGCAAGGTTCTTTCCCCTGGCAATTTAAAAAATGAGCAAGAGGAAGATGGTTGAAACCTGGACTCAGTTGAATTAAGCTCAAACATGCATCCACACTTATTTTTACAAATAGCTTTGGACGCACCAAAATATCAGCATTAACATCAATGTTGACAGATAAATATTCTGTATTGATCCCATAAGTAAATAAATATTAAACTCTCTTTAAAGTAAGAAGGTTCAACAATTGAATAATATAAATGACAAGTTTTATACAAACTGGACTGGGCTGCTTGTGTTAGCGCTTCCGATATAACCCAATATTTATTTATGTTTTGCTGCTGTTAAAACAATATTAATATCGGATCGGAAGCCATACTGATAATAATAATTTGAGATGTACAGATATTAAAATCTGGGTTAATATTTATGCATTTACCAATATTATATGCATTACCCAACACTTTCAACTTGACAGCAGACACACCAGCCAGTGCTGCGCTCCATCTTTATCACGGTCACATGACCAAACAATCACCACATGGGCTACCAAAAACACCAACAGCAGCAAGACGACAATAAACGTCAGTTTGATGTCAGTATGTTAGATAATGACGACCAAAACCAACGTTATTGCAGGTATTTCTTGCATCCCTGCAAATAACTGATGTTTACTTTCATTTTGTTGCCTAATGCGGAGTAGGAACGTAAGCATATTTTCCTGGTATGTTAAAATGTTAGGGAATATATATATAATATCAGTTCATTTTGGTTATCAGCTGTGACAGCAATAGTAATATCAGATACTGATATCGCCCCAAGTTTTATGTCGGCTTGTCCCCACCACATTTGAATGAGTGTAAGCTTGTTTTCTCAGTTTTATGTTTAATCATTCAATCCTGTAAACAAAACAGATGATTAATGATTAAACACAGATTATCTAACTTCATTCGCTCTGAATGAATTTAAACTTCTGATCAAAACTACATATTTGACAAGTCGAATCTCCCCCCAGGTGTCGGGGAGACACATGGCCCACTACCACTGTGTGGTTTGTTCTGTCACCATCGCTCGGAAGACCGATATGATCAGCCACCTGAAGCGCCACTTCAACAAGGGAGAGACTGAGGCCAGCTACCCGGGAAGCTCAGACGTTCAGTTTGAAGAGTCCGGTGTGGAACGGCATTAAATACGCTGCCCGGCATCCCAGAGTGAAAGGTTCCTCTGATCTGAGGGTTTTTCTTTTCCGCAGCTCCATCAGGTCAGGCCTACGAAATCATGAAAGAACTCGGAACGAACGTCCAGCTTCTCCCGAACCACACAACCCCGCAGAAGAGCGACACCTACTTCAACAGGAAGATGAAGACCAACAGGTTAAGCCGAGCATCGCCGCGGCAGTCTGTGAACGTGACCGACCGCTAAACCTGCGTGTCTGTGTTCCAGGCAGCTGGTGTTCTGTTCCCTCGCAGGTCTGGCTGAGGAGAGGAACCCGCTCGAGTGTCTGGACGCTTTTGGAGCCACAGGTGAGACTAGTGTCTGTAAAATAGATCAGCGATGCTGCAGACTTGGACTTTGCCGTCATTAGCCTGTAACAAGGCTTTAACCTGTCCGCTTTATGATGCTTAAAACATTTGCAGCTTCATACATTCAGACTAACTGCACCCTATTAAACCAACTCTGTAAAGAAATGGTCTCGCGTAACACAAGATTGGTTTCTTTAACAAAGAGGCAAAGTGATTTATACTTGCAGAATGATAATAAAAACAAATTTTGAATCTATACGTTTTTCCGATGTTTGCAGTGCACAAAGGTGTAAATTCATATATTGTTTTTACATGTCAATAATCATAATTTAGTCAAATTATCAGTGCATTTCTGGCATAGGAGAGGATACCTCTGATTATTACCTTTAATTGTAGCCGTCATTGATGAATTTATGTTTAAGTTTGTGTCAGACGTATCCAAGATGGATCAGCTTGGAAATACCTTGACATAAACACATAAACAGTCCATACCTTCAGTACTCCATGTTTGTCTACATAAATATACACAGTTTAAGTTAACTAAAGTTAAGTTTAACTGTGGAAGAATGTTGACCTGCGCTGATTTGCAGAATGAACTAAATCCGGGCGCTTTCATTCAAAGCGACGGTTAAAGAAAGAGAGGGAAACATTGAACTACGACACCGTTTTTTATAAAAATTAAAAGTTACCTGCAGTATCCTGGAAGAGCATTAACTTTACCTACAACATTCAATTCAAGCGCAGATTAGTACCATACTTTGAGAGCTGTAAGCTACCAGAAAGTAATGCTTTCATGGGTTTTCCAGGATTTCTTGAAGGTGGACAGAGAATCTGATGCTCTGATAGTAAATGTTAGATCGTTCCACCAGCATGGAACCTAGGCCACTCTTTTTTTTTTTCTTGGTCATTGGCCTGCTTACATAAACCCAATTGCGCTCGAAATAATGTTGAAAAATGAAGTCAGAATTTGGGATTCTTGAACCATCAAAGAAAACCAAGACCACAATACTGTCTCCCCCATGCTTGAGCAACGGCATGATGATCTTTTTATCAATTACTCCACATGTAACGTGACGCACGCCTTTCAAAAATGTCTCTTTTTTGCCTTGTTTCTTGTGTTTTCTACTACAAGACAGCACAAATTTTGTGTGGAACTGTAGACGTGAAGAGTTGGAGCTTTTTTATCCGTTTTGTAGATTTAAAGCATTATTTTCTTTCTGGTGGTCAAGCAGAGATTTAATGTTAAGCTGTGGCACAACAAAGCAAGACTACCATCTTGTTTTAAGTTTTGAGGGAAACTTAGGTCAGTGTTCTCTAGCTGATATTTTTGTATTAGTTTTGTTACACATAAAGTCACATATTTTACCTCAGTAGGTTACCATGAACCAATCCATAGTTTCTTTCACATGCAGCGTGCCTGCTTGAAATATTTTGGTTTAGCCTTGTTTCGTGTAGCTTTCTTACTAAATTGTATTTTCTTTAACGACCTTTAAGAACTCTGGTTAAAGAGGAGCTACTAAGTCCGTTTTTGTTTGTGTCACGGCGTTGTTTAGGCATCATGGGCCTCCAGTGGGCCAAACACCTGCGAAGCGCCGTCAGAGTGACAATAACGGACATCAGCGAAACCTGCATCAAAATGATAAAAGAAAACTGCGAGCTGAACAACATGCGCGTCGACGGAGGCTCCCGAGGTCCGCGGGCACCTGAGAAGGCCGGCTGCGAGTTGGAAAGGTCTCCCATCGCAACGGTGGAGGTCGCCAAGATGGACGCTAATGTCATTATGCATTTGCGACCTTTTGACTATATGTAAGTTTAGCTCTAAACTAGGGTTGGGATTTATCGTATCGGTTATCTTGATACATTTCTTTTCAATACAATACAAGTAAGTTATTGTAAAAATGATAAATTAAGGTTAATGATGTATTAAAACTAAAAACAATGGCTGTAAGGTTTTTTTGTGATAAATTTAAAAATATGGTTCAGTGCATCTAATGTTTGCAGTTTAGTGAATAAAAACCCACTTCTTTATGTCACTAGTTTCTAAAAGGAGCCGGTTTTGAATTGGCATTTTTTTCAACAGCACCATTTGTTCTTATTATTAGTTACAGTTTCAACACAATGGTCTGAAATGTCATAAATTGTTTTAATTTGTTCCAAACTTTTGCTCTTGTAGACACCTAGATCCGTTCGGCACAGCCGTGAACTACCTTGACGCCGCCTTCAGAAATGTCCGAAACCTCGGCATCATCTCCGTGACGTCCACGGACACGGGCTCGCTCTACGCCAAGTCGCCCAACGTCACGCTGCGTCATTACGGCTGCCACACTGTTCGCACAGAGTACTACAAAGAGCTGGCTGCACGCATGGTTGTAGCCACTGTAGCTCGGTAGGACTTCTCTGTTATGTATCATCAAGACTTTAAACGGTTTCATCCACACTTTTGTCTGTGATCCTCGGCAGAGCGGCGGGTCGCTGTAACAAAGGCATCGAGGTGCTGCTGGCCGTGGCCTTGGAGCACTTTGTGCTGGTGGTGGTGAGGGTCCTCAGAGGTCCGAGTCAAGCAGACGAGACGGCCAAGAAGCTACGCAAGCTAGTCCACTGCCAGTGGTGTGAGGAGAGAGTCTTCCTGAAACTAGGCAACATGGTGGACGGTGAGCTGCAGTCGAAAAGAAGGGAGGCCAGTCGACCAATCTGCACCAAAATGTGCATAATTAAGATATAGCTAGGGTAACTTTTGAATTTTTATATATGAAATGTAGTTTTTTTTAATTTATTATCTAATATTAGTGGAAAAAAAATATCACCTATAAATTATCATGACTAATTCAGTTTAGCTACATTAACTCTTGTTAGTTATAAGTTTTGTTACATCTAAAGTAGAAAACTTTACCTCAGGGGTTCAGCATGAAGCAGAACGTCGTTTAATTAACCTTCAATTTGCCCACAGGAACACTTTGGTTTAGCCTTGTTTTGTGAAACGTTCTTAGCACGTTGTAGCGTTGTCTAATTTTCTCTGCCTTAGCCAACTGTGTCTATTTTTAAATAGCTAAAGCTTATTTTTATCTGCTCATGGTTTATCTAAATTAAACCAGCCTTGTTTGGTTGAATTTATTTCAACATATATTATCTTAGTATTTATACTTTGCTCAGTTTAGGTCAGTGCAGCATATCTTGCATAAGGAACCAATGAGGATAACCTTTCCCATAACATGCCTGTGGTTGTTTAGTATTTGAATGATGCTGACTGTAAAACTGCATTTTAATGATGTTTTATCTCCTGTTTCTTGCAGCCACCCTCCCCTGTAATTGTCACGGCAGTCTGCCTGGAAAGACCGCGGTGCAACTTGGACCCCTGTGGTAAAAAGTTTTTATTAAAAAATCACAAGTCCCAAAATTTCAACTAAATCTTTAATGTTTTTATTTGTATTTTAACGTTATCTAATAAATCTGTTTGGCAGGTCTGGTGCTCTGTTCAACACTGGCTTTTTGAGGAGGATGCTCTCTGCAGCTGTGCAGCACAGCATGGACGACATCCAACCCCTTGTCAAAACTCTGATCTGCGAGTCCGAGTGCACCACCCTCAAGTCTTTGGTGCACGTGTCGTCGGCTCTCAGCAACCAGGGTAACCGTCTCAGCTTTGACACAGTCTGTTATATCTGCAGAATACAATCCCTGAGTCTTGTGTTTCTGATGCAGTGGAGTGCGGAGTTGTCATCAAGACGTTACAGGCCGGAGACCCTGCTGATCAGGCTGGTGAGTTTCTCTGGTTTAGGCTGATTTGATGCTGCACAGAAAATTCAAAGTCACCCCTTTGTTTTTGGTGAATCACCTGTAATGGTAATGATAAACCATAACAAAAACATTAGTGGTTCTGAGCCTTAGGTTCACATTTGTCCTGTAGAGGGCAGTGTTGTCATGATGGACCAAATAATTTATAGTATTAACATTTTTCTGTAAGCATTACAAACTTACAGTTTGTAGCTGTAAGTTTTATGTTAGCATTACTTTTCAGCATTTATTCCTTATTTGTTTTTATGCAGGGAAAAGGAAAAGCGGAGAGGAATCTGGGAACGTTGTGAAGAAGTTAAAGCCTGATGCATCTCTGGAACATCCGCCCTTTTATTACAGCATCCACCGGCACAGCATCCGGGGCATGAACATGCCTAAGTGAGTCATCTGTGCCGGCGCAGCAAATAACCAACTCACAACATCAGTTACAAAGCAGGAAAAATATGTTGCATGACTATAACGGAACGAGGAAGGAAGACCCTGCAGACAAAATGAGATAGGTTTAGGTTAAACATAAGCAGCAACAAAAAAAAAGAACAATAACAAAGAAGCTAAATTATTAATAAAAACTAGGGTATTAGAAGAACATCTAAAAAATAGAACTTAATGGTTTAGTCTTGATAACTTCAAAATAGAAACCACCAGGCCATATCTACACTATAACTTTACTGAGCAGCATTTACCAGGATCTGTGTTAACTCATTACTACAGAGAAGACTGTTAAAAAAAATTATAATCTCTGAATTTTTTTCTTACCCTAAAAATCTGAAATCTACCAACCTCAGTTTACAGTGGATATAGGAAGGTTAACACACCTCTGTTCATTTTTCAGTGGCCAGTGTTTAGACCTTTATGCACTTTGACAGAAAACACGTTTCTGTCTGAGGTAAAGAAACCCCACAGCATAATGCTGCCACTCCCATGCTTCACTGGCATCGCTTTTAAGGGATTTTTAAGAGGAATTGGATGTAATTTCATGGGACTGTACAACCTTTTTAAGCTTGATTGCATATTTGCTTAGAAATAGAAGCTTCTGGCTTGTTTTGAGATAAAATACAAGAGGCTTCTGTAACATGTAGAACAAGAACTAACCAGAAACTAAAGCAGCTGTTTAAATTCTTCTTAGCCTCGCTGAACCGTTTCCGTCTCACCAATTTTAAAGAAACTAAAAATTCATGTTGGATCTTTTTTTATTATTATTATTATTGTTATTATTAGTATTGCTGTTACGCTTTTTATTCATTTCTTGTAGTTTCTCTTGTAAAATGAAATCCAATCGGATCCTTTCAGAAAGCCCCAGCGGTGAAATGTCACCCGCCTGAACGTCTTCGCTGAATGCTTTCCGCTCACAGGTTGAACAAGTTCCTGCAGTACCTGACGGATGCCGGCTTCCGGGTGGGCCGGACTCACTTTGACCCGACGGGAGTTCGGACCGACGCCACGCTGCAGCAGTTCAAGTCTGTCCTCACCAAGTACAGTGTGCCGACGTGCACCAGCGCCGTCACCAGCACTCAGACCAGCGTGAGCGCCGAGAAAACGGCCTGAACCGCAGAAAATGTCCGGAAACATGGGAACTCCTTATCTCCCTAACCGAGTTCTGACGACCGTGATGGACATTTTATTAGAGCACATTTTTTATTAACCAGCCGATTCTGCAACAGCACAACCTCTCTTAAATCTATTTAATACACCCAGAAAACAGTATTTTAATTATTTCTTTTCACCTTTTTTTTTCCTGTTTTAGAAGCAAAATAAAATCCTTTTGAAAATCACGCATGACTAGTTTCTGGAGTTTTTTTTTTAGTTACAGCTTTTTATTCCAGTCAGAATCAAGAATCAGTTTATTTATATAGCGCCAATTTACAACAGATGTCGTCTCAAGGCACTTCACAGAAAATCAATTAAAATCAAAGATACATCATAACAAATCGATTTAAAAAGTTTCCAATCTAAGGAACCCCAGCACATCTCATCGAGTCATTGACTTGCAGCATTCATTCCTCTGCAATCAGCAGACCAAAACATGGCTTGTGTTGTCGTTGACTTTACAGCAATCCCTCATACTGAGCATGCATGTAGCGACAGTGGAGAGGAAAAACTCCCCTTTA